>ML823448.1:0-41104 GCA_009831015.1 Picea engelmannii
GCCCCCTTCAAGGTAGAGATCAATTTTAATATTCTTATATTTGAAGGTCAAATATGTTAGCACCAAGAGTTGTTCTTAGACTTCTTTAATAACAAGCCCGATACCCATCAGAATATGAATGATCAAAATAGGTTTATACTTGAGTGGATTAGCAAGACTGATTAAAGAAAGGGAGAGGGAAACAAACTTTCTGCGGAGGCATTCCATTGGGCATGGAGTCATAACATCCTATATATCAAAGAAAATCAAACTGTATATCAGATAAAGGTTATATATAATTATGCATAGAAGCATAGAGAATGTGACAAAAAGGCAGAACATCCATCATACAGAGATTCTTTCTGCAAACAAATTAAAGAGTGCTTAGACAATAAATAATGATTAATATACAAGATAGAACAAATCCTCTGTTGCTCATGAATCCATCAATGAATGGCAGCTATGATCCTCAAAGACTGCAATCTATTTAAGCAAGAAGATAAGGTAAAATGAAAACAAAGAAAAAAAACATCTGATCAACAACTTTATGAATCATCAATGGTAGAAATATGAATACAAATAGGCCCTCAAGCTTACAAATAAGTAGCTAAAATACTCCTCAATCTCTCTCCTCTCTGGTATCATGAATAAAATCCCTTCCTCAACAAAACAACTCATATATGTAGTGTATCATTTCTTCCTACTTTAAAGAGGTTGAATCCCAAGTGATTGCATTGGATTCCCTTTTCTCTAGGAGTTGTTTCAACAAGGTGAAATAGAAAATCCACCTAGATCCTATTTTTTGGGATCTTGTCTATTCTGATAAATGCCTTTTGAAAAATGTCATGTTGCTTGGTATGTTGATGGAACACATGTCCCTCATGTCCAAATACCTTCTAGGAAACCATTTTAACCCCCTCAGAAAAGTGACTACCCTCCTACAACTCAGATTTATCAGACAGTTAGAGTTGTAGCACCTTTGACAACACATGTTGTGAACTTTCCTTTAGGTGATGATTTCAACTTTTCTCCCAAATGACGAACTGGGTCAGGCTGTTTTTTTTTCAGCGAGTCAACATTATAGTGATTCATCTCCACAAAACATTTCAGAAGAACCCAGATCAGAATGTAAAATTTATGATGAAAACATGACTCTATTGTGTACTAATTTGTTACAAATTGTCCCCAAACTACCACTTCACAACACCTTTGACAACATGTGCTGTGAACTTTCCTGCAGCTACGTTTTTACATTCAAAATTTATTTCAACTTTTAAAATTTTCAAAACAAGTTGGGAAACCTTTTAGAACCTTCTACAATCTTTGAAAACAATAAGATACACCTTTCCACATTTCCAAAGCAGAATGATATGTGATTAGTGCATGAGATACTTTCTTGATTCGTTGCAAAATTTCAGGTGAGTTTGCAACAGGTCAACTTGACACATGATTTGACCCTCAAAAGGTGAAATATGACATAAGGAAACTTTGTACACCCCTATACATCCTATGTGATAACATATGGCTCCATAAGGGATGGAGACCTCCCTGTGAGGCTCCAAGAACATTTCATTTCAAGTGCCTTATCCATTCCATCTCTGCAATATGTATCATGTTTATGCCTTGAGAGTTGTTCATGCCTTTAGAGAACCTATGATATTTTATTGAAAACTGAAAAACACTCACTACAAACTAAAAACACCTGCAAACCAAATGCTTGCATGGAAATCTTATTTATATACATTCCTACACTAGTATATCCAGCTAAGCTTCTTTGCTTAAGTATAATCAGATTTCCAGTGAAGCCATGCAATCATTTGGCTAGTAAAAAAAGTTTCTTGTATATTGCAAATGAAAGGATAAATACAATATAACCTTTGCAACAGAAAATTCATCAACGGTTCATACTTACAACTGGATTTTTTTATCAAACCCAAAGTTGCAACATAAGGGGCCTTATGAAAAATTGTATCCATTAAAACAACTAATGGATCATGGAGATCATGGTGAAATTCTAGGTGACTTAGAATATAAGACAACTCGTGTGAAAAAATTGTTGCATTAAGTATTATGCTATCCTTTTGTTCTGATTTGAAAGGTGCACAACTCAGACTGATAAAATCCTCCAAATCAGCTACCACTGGATCAAGGAAAACTATTTCTTCATGTTGTTCTAGCTGGAGTTTGGATTGTCTCTGGATATTTCCAATTTCATGACTACTGCCAATTTCATTTGTCTGATTTTTTTCTTGTATTCCAATTCCTTGGAAAAGTATATCATTTTGAAAAACATTGGAGACTTGTTGAGGATAGTGAGGAACAATTACTTCTTCAACAATTTATTCACTACTAGAACCCTGATCTTTAAAGTTGGAAGATATTTTATATAAAAGATAAAATTCCATACACCATTCCTCATAAAGCAGATCAACATAATATTTTTGTTTACAATAACCATTGAATGTAGTATGAAAATCTTTCAATGAATGAATGCTAGAAACAGGGGGGGTTCTACACCACTCACGAGCATGTCCTTCCAAAGAAAATATGAACATTTTAATAAGAATATCCTCATGATAAATATTTAGCTTATGCATACACTCGTGAAAATCCAACAAGTGCTCACCAGGATGATCATGCTCATTTTCCCCAAATCTTAGAAGGAAAGGTTCCCATACTTCTCTATCAAGTACAAGATTTGGAAAGCCAGGTATATAAGAGAAGTCAGAAAATGCATACCTTTGAGCCAGAATAGATTCCATTGCATATGAAAACATGAACTATAAGTGTTTCCAACAGTTTCTTCCTTTATGGAGTGGAGTCGCCAGGTGAATGATTGTAGTCCAAACTATGTAACCAACCTTTGTTCACCATCAAAGACTAGATCTATGTTATGCCATTCTCCCAGGGAAGATTTTCTTCATCTATGTTCCCCAACAATGCCATGAAAAATGTTAGCACCAAGAGTTGTTCTTAGACTACTTTAAGAACAATCCTAGTACCCACCAAAATATAAATGATTAAAACAGGTTTATACTTGAGTGGATCAACAAGACTAAGTAAAGAAAGGGAGAGTACAAAAAACTGTTTGCAGAGGCATTCCATTGGGATTGGAGTCATAATGTCCTACAGATCAAAAGAAATCAAACTGCATACTAGATAAAGGTTATATATAATTATAGGTATAAGAATATAAAATGTGACAAAAAGACAGAACATCCATCATACAAAGATCCTTTCTACAAATAGATTAAAGAGTTCTTAGACAATAAACAATGATTAATAGACAAGCTACAATAGATCCTCTGTTGCTCATGAATCCATCAATCAATGGCAGCTATGATCCTCAAAGACTACAATCTATTTAAACAAGAAGATAAGGTAAAATGAAAAAAAAATAAAAACATCCGATAAACAATTTCATGACTCTTCAATGGTAGAAATGTGATTACAAATAGGCCCTCAGGCTTACAAATAAGCAGCTAAACTACTCTGCAAGATCTCTCCTCTCTTGGATCATGAATGAAAATCCTTCCTCAACAAAACAACTCCTATCTATAGTGTATCATTTATTCCTTCTTTAAATAGGTCAAATCCCAAGTGGTTGCATTGGATTCCCTTTTCTCTAGGAACTGTTACAACAAGGTGAAACATAAAATCCACCTAGCTTCTATTTTTTGGGATCTTGTCTATTATGATAAATTCCTTTTGAAAAATGTCATGTTGCTTGATCTGTTGATGGAAAACATGCCCTTTATTGGATTTACTTCAGACACACCTAGGATTTATTTTTCCTAAGGTTATTCCTTGTTTATTAGTCATAATTAGTCATTATCTAGTCTCCTATATTTTAGGGGAGAATATTCCACCTGGAGAATATTCTCTTTTAGTTGTTACTTTAGTTTGACTAGTTGAGTTGAGTTTATATGTTGCATTGGTTTTTTCACCATGCAACATTGGGATCATCACCAACTCACTACTCTTTGTTGAGCCAGTTAACTGAAGACTAGTTGACTAGTTAACTCAGTTAGGTGGCAGTTCACTCTCGTAACTGTCTGAAAGACTAGACTAGGTGGAATTTTACTCTTGTAACTGTTGGTGTGTTTCTATATCAATATAGACCACCACTATGGCTCATTAGTTACTCATGTATCCTATATCTATTGTAAATTATTCACTCTTTGAGTGTGGAATACAATTAATGAGAATTCTTCCATTCTTTCTCTCATTCTTCTTCTTTCTCAATTTCTCTCTGCAAATGTGTGTGGTATTTTCTAGCTATATCTATTGTGTGTAGGTTCAACACATTTACATGGTATCAGAGCTGACGAACTGCTAAGGAAAAGATACACCAAATCATTTTTTGTAGTTACAAAAGATTGAAGACAACAAAAAGATGGATTATTCACCGGAAATACTTCTCATGCCTCATAACTATTTGGAATGGAAGCCAAAAAAATTTCTTCATCTTATATGCATAGGCTTGTACCAAATTACTATGGCAATGGAAGTAGAGCCTGATTCTATCGATGAGAAAAATGACTTTCTCAATAGACAAGATATGGCCATAGGAAGTATCGACATGTTTGTTTCTCCCAAACTTTTCCATCAAGTATATGAAGAATCACAAGGATTAACTCCAAATGAATTATGGACCATATTGGAGGTTCTATTTTGGAATAAAAAATGTTTTGAATATTTCATGCAGGAGGTCGAACAGATAGAGCTAGAAGAGAAGCCATTAGAAGATCAAGCCTCTTATTATGAAGAGTCTTCTACAAACGTTTTTGCAGAAATTTGTATTCCATTAAATTAAGATGGTGTCTACTCCATTTCAGATTTGTTTTCTAAAATTCATGTGCAATATATATGGCATGCATATCAGGTGTCACATACATACATTTTTGCATGCACCATGCATGCATCTCAGGAGACAAAAAGGGATCCTTGCACATCAGATGCCATTCTGATATTTTATGAGAAACAATTGCAGAAACAAATTGGATATTTGAATTCCTCTCGAGAAAATATCCAATTTCAAAAAACAAATTGTCTGAAACTCAGTCCAGAAAGTGAAGTTATGATCATTTTAAAATCAACAAAATTTCAGTGTTTTTTCAGAAATGGTCGTACAGTTTTCAAAATTTCATCCAAATTTATTTGGATATTATTCATTACAAGAAGATAAAGTGGATATGTGTGGAAATATCAATGATGCATATACTTCATCAGATCCATGCAGACATCTACATCTTCAACAAAATCTTCAACAAGCACAAACTTACACAGTTGCAAGTTCTTCTTGGACTGAAGGACATGGTTGCTTAGCAATTGTTTTTGTTCCTTCTCATTTTTTATTTTATGCATTGTAATTTGAGGGGGGTTTTGTTCCCATGAGTTTTTCCCTCTTTCCTCACTTTATTTTCAATGTATCTTTTGTACTTGGGCACCTAACATGGCCTCATTGCCAGGACCCAATCTTTATTTTCACCATAGTGATGTTCAAGGGGGTGTTGGAGTTACTTCACACACACCTAGGATTTATTTTCTTAAGGTTATTCCTTGTTTATTAGTCATAATTAGTCATTATCCAGTGTCCTATATTTTAGGGGAGAATATTGTCTTTCAATTGACACTTCAGTTTGACTAGTTGAGTTGAGTTTAGATGTTGCATTGGTTTTGTCACCATGAAACATTGGGATCACCACCAACTCACTACTCTTTGTTCAGTTAGTTAAATGAAGACTAGTTGATTAGTTGACTCAGCTAGGTGGCAGTTCACTCCCGTAACTGCCTAAGAGACTAGACTAGGTGGCAGTTTACTCTTGTAACTATTGGTGTGTGTCCAAATCAATCTAGACCACCACTATGGCTCATTAGTTACTCATGTATCCTATATCTATTATAAATTATTCACTCTTTGAGTGTGGAATAGGGTTAATGAGAATTCTTCCATTCTTTCTCTCATTCTTCTTCTTTCTCAATTTCTCTCTGCAAATGTGTGTGGCATTTTCTAGCTAGATCTATTATGTGCAGGTTCAACACATTTATACCCTCATGTCCAAATACCTCTCAGGAAACCATTCTAACCCCATTAGACAGGTGGCATCCCTCCTACAACTTGGATTTATCATACTATTAGAGTCTGCAGTTCCTTTGACAACACGAGTTGTGAACTTTCCTTTAGGTGATGATTTCAACTTTTCTCCCAAATGACGAACTGGGTTAGGATTATTGTTGTTCAACGATTCAATAATATAGTGATTCATATCCACAAAAAAATTCATAAGAACCCATATCAGAATGTAAAATTTACGATGAAAACATGACTCTATTGTGTACTAATTCGCTACAAATTGTCCTGAAACTACCAGTTGACAACGCCTTTGACAACATGCACTGCAAACTTTTCTTTAGGTGTGTTTTTAAATTCAAAATTTATTTCAAATTTTTAAATTTTCACAACAAAATGTGAAACCATTTAGAACCTTCTACAATATTTGAAAACAATAAGATACACCTTGCCATGTTTCCAAACCATAATGATATGTGATTAGTGCATGAGGTACTTTCTTGATTCATTGCAAACTTTCAGGTGAGTTTGCAACACGTCAACTTGACACATGATTTGACCCTCCAAAGACTAAATATGACATAAGGAACCTTTGTACACCCCTATACATCCTATGTGGTAAAATCCGGCTCCACAAGGGATGGAGACCTCCTTGTGAGGCTCCAAGAACATTGCAGTTCAAATTCCTTATACATTCGATCTCTGTAATATGTATCCATGTTTATTCCTTGAGATTTGTTCATGCCTTGAGAGAACCTCTGATCATTTATTGAAAATTGAAAAACACTCATTACAAACTGAAAAAAACTGCAAACCAAATGCTTCCATGGAAAACTTATTTATATACATTCCTACACTAGTCTATCTAGTTGAGATTATTTTCTTAAGTATAATCAGATGTCCAGTGAATCCATGCAATCATTTGGCTAGTAAAACAAGTTTCTTGTATATTTGAAATGAAATCATAAAAACAATATAACCTTTGCAACAAAAAATTCATCAATGATTCATACTTACAACCGATTTTTTTTATTAAACCCAAAGTTGCAACATAAGGGGCCTTCTGAAAAACTGTATCCATTAAAATAATTGTTGGATCATGGAGCTCATGGTGAAATTCTAACTCATTCAGAAGATACGACAACTTATGTGCAAAATTTGTTACATTAAGTAATATGTTATCCTTTTGTTCTGAGCTGAAAGGTTCACAACTAAGGCTGACAAAATCCTCTGAATCATCTACCACTAGATCAAGAACAACTATTTCTTCATGTTGTTCCAGCTAGAGTTTGGATTGTCTCTTCATATTTCCAGTTTCATGACTGCTGCCAATTTCATTTGCCTGATTTTTTTCTTCTATTCCAATTCCTTGGAAAAGTATATAATTTTTAAAAACATCAGAAACTTGTTGAGGATCGTGAGGAAAAATTACTTCTTAAACAATTTATTCACTACCAACACCCTGATCTTTAAAGTTGACAGATATTTTATATAAAATATCAAACTCCATACATCATTCCTCATAAACAAGATCAACATAATGCTTCTATTTACAATAACCATTGAATGAAGTATGAAAATATTTCAATGAATGAATGCTAGCAACAGGGAGGGTTCTACACCACTCACGAGCATGTCCTTCTAAAGAAAATCTAAAATTTTTAATAAGAACATCCTCGTGATCAATATTTAGATTATGCATACACTCATGAAAATCCAAGTGTTCACGAGGATGATCATGCTCATTTCCTCCAAACCTTAGAAGGCAAGGTTCCCATACTTCTCTATCAAGTACAAGATTTGGAAAGCCATGTATATAAGAGAAGTCACAAAATGCATACGTTTGAGCCAGAATAGCTTCAATTGCATATGAAAATTTGAACTATAAGTGTTTCCAGTAGATTATTCCTTCATGGAGTGGAGTTTCTAGGTGAATGATTGTATTCCAAACTATGTAACCAACCTTTGTTCACCATCAAATACTATATCTATGATATGTTGTTCTCCCAGATAATATTTTCTTCATCTCCGTTCCCTGACAATATCACCAAAAATGTTAGCCCCATGAGTTGTTCTTAGACTAATTTAAGGACAATCCCAATACCCATCAAAATATAAATGATTAAAACAGGTTTATACTTGAGTGGATCAACAAGAGTGAGTAAAGAAAGGTAGAGGGAAAAAAACTGTCTGCAGAGGCATCCCATTGGGAATGGATTCATAATGTCCTACATATCAAAGGCAATCAAACTGTATACTAGATAAAGGTTATATATAGTTATAGGTAGAAGAATAGAGAATGTGACAAAAAGGCAGAACATCCATCATACATAGATCCTTTCTACAAATAGATTAAAGAGTGCTTAAACAATAAATAATGATTAATAGGCAAGCTAAAACAGATCCTATGTTGCTCATGAATCCATCAATCAATGGAAACTATGATCCTCAAAGACTGCAATCTATTTAAGAAAGAAGATAAGCTAAAATGACAACAAATAAAAAAAACATTTGATAAACAACTTCACGAATCTTCAATGGCAGAAATGTGAATACAAACAGGCCCTTGAGCTTACAAACAAGAAGCTAAATTGTTCCTCAATCTCTCTCCTCTCTTGGATCATGAACTAAACCCCTTCCTTAACAAAACAACTCCTATATACAGTGTATCATTCCTTCCTACTCTAAATAGGTTGAATTGTAACACCCCCAATTTTGAGCCCCATGTTAAATAATGTATTTTGTTAATTGTCAAGAGGCTAGAGTGCCCAAACAATTAAAAGAGGCTAGAGTTCCTAAGAAATGTAATGTTTTTATCATTATTAATAATAAACACATCACTGGCTACTATACAAACAAGGACTAGAGTTATAGAGGGCTATGATTTCACAAGAGAGGGGGCTTGAGGCAATAAATGTTTATTTCCTATTTTGATTACCCTTTTGTCTAAGGGAGTGGATCAATTATGTGAGATTCATGGAGGGGAGGCGAGGAGGTTCTTGAATCCCTACGAATTACTTAAACCCACCCCTAGTCAGATTGGTGGATTTGCTCATTCTCTCATTCACTGGTTCATTCATTCACTCACTTTCCCACTCGTTCATTCATTCCATTCTTACATATCACTCATTCATCCTTCCTCATCTGTTTCTTGGATTGGTGAAAGGGAAAGGAACTGTTGAAGAGTATCCATGGTATTTTTGGTTGTGGAGGTCATTGGTGTAATCCATCCATGACTTGAGGTTGGCATGTCTAAGATGCGTTGGCATGTGTCCATCTTTATTCACAACTATGAGTCCTGAGAGTTCCAGCATGGAGATTCTGGACCAGCTGTGTTGGAGCCCTAGAAGGAGAAGGAATTACTGAGGGACTACATGGAAGAGAAGGGTTGGGGTCCATTCTCTTGGGTGGTGTAGGCTAGGTAGAAGAGAGTTGGGTACTTGGATTGCTGCAAGTTCTAGGAAAACTTATGAGAGATTGAGTGTTGACTGGTTTGGGAATCCAAGTAACACTCTGGAACCATCCTTGTGAATTCATAGCCCTGGCTTGGGGGTGACATTGCTTTTGATATTTGGAATAGTAGTGTCTATGGTTGGGTGGAACGTCCTTGGTCTGCAGCTAGTTGGTGTCTTCTTTTATAAAGATAAGTTATCTTTGTTATGGTATTATTTACATGTATATGAATGTATTCCTCTGTGTATTAATTTATCGTTTAATTGAATATTTAGAATATGCATGCTTGTTGGTTATTTTTGTGCATTTGGTTAGATCATTTCTTTTATGCATCCTTATTAATTTAAAAAGGTATCGATAATAGAAATAAGTCCAAGGGTGGGATTGAAGGTAGTGTACCCCGACCTGTGGGTGGCAGGGTATGTTACAGATTGGTATTAGAGATTCTATTTGAAACACTGGGTCGGTATGGGTTGGGTATATTGGTCAGAGTCTCATGGTTGTGATCAAATTATAACCTTGAAGATGAAAATATTAGGAGGAATGGCATTGAAGAATTTATGCAGGAGCTAGAATGTCAGAGATCCTTTGTGAAGGATCGAAGGATAGTGATCGTCCCTTTCAAATTCAGGAGAGATCTCCACTACGTGATCAAGAGAGATCCAGGATCATTGGATCGGAGGGAAAGTGAAAAATGGTCATCCGATGAAGGTGAAGAAAAGGTTAAGTCACAACCATCGGATCTCATTGGAGAGAAATCGACAGTGGGGAGGCACTGCAGGGATCAAGAAGAAAATTAAAGTTTTTGCAAGTTGTGAGCCCGCAATCACTCTGGATCATTGATCTTACTAGATCAACAAATCAAAGGTAGATATCAATCCCACTACGGAAGATCATCTTCACTTTGTGGATATCGGTAAGGAAATTAAAGAGTGAGCGAGTTGAGTCTCCACAATCGCTCGTGGCCATAGATCCAAGAAAGGGACATGTGTCAGCAGATCGACTAATTTAGAAGTTCAACGTTCGGGATAAATGGAGTGTGCTGATGTGAAAAATTGTGAAGTCCAAATTTCAGTTGGACCGTTCATCAAAAGGGACATGTGTCGGCATATCGGCTAGTTCGAAAGTTTGGCGTTTGGGAGATATGGAATGTGTTGATGTGAAATCTCCTGAAGTCCCAAAGTTCGTCGACTGTTGGATAGATCGGTGAATTTAAAGAGTGTTGAGGATTTTCATGTCTATGCATGGGTGATTGTGAGCCGTAGATATCATAAGAGTTCGAGAGGAACAAATTTTGCTAAGGCGAAATCTTCCGAAGCCCAAAATTCCAAAGTGGCATGGCTCACTGACGTCACCTGAGATGACATGGACACATGGGATGTGTGCCATGTGTTAGTGAGTTTTGAACCTATGGAAGATTCAAATGTCAGTTAGAACGTGACATGTGTCACCCGCCTGATTGGGCCATGTGTCTTCTTTTAGTATTTCATCATGTGGCGAGATATCACACAGTCCATAGACTGGGCAATCCAAAGGAAAAATATGTGACATCTTGCATTGGGTCGATCAATCCTGAAGGCTTGAAGGTCACAGTACATATCGATCATTTCTCCTACAAGACATGCGGTAGTAGATATCGTAGTTTGGAGGCTTGGTACTATGGGGTTTTTAAAGTATCTATGAGTAAAAAGTGTCGAAGCCCAAAGTGACAAAGTCATGTAGACCATTGATTTAGGATCCCTTGGAGAGATTTCTCAATCATTGGATCAATCAGTGGAAGGACAGGGTAAGAACTCTAGGGAATTGTCACTTTGGGGGAGTTGAGAAGCACGAGAACTGAATGTCCTAGACACCCATAGTTACAAATTAATAGAGGATCATACATCCCAACACTTGATTAAGTCATAAACCGTCGATCGTGTGAAGCCTCCAGATGGGGGTAGGGTCATCGATTTGATGGGAGATTAAATCTTGATCGTTTGATCCTTGTGGTGGAGCTAATGGATATTTAGGTGAAGGATAAATCTGGGAGGAAACAAGAGTTGACAATAGATAATAGATGAAGGTCGAAGTCCAGAGGACTTGGTCCTGGCACCGATCCCATGCACAGGTAAAAAAAAGGGATTGGGAGGTAACTTAGCTGTGAGTTTATGGCTTGCACAAGCCCCATGTGAAAGAACATAGATTGAGGTGCTAAGGAAGGGAATAAGTCATGGATTCGAACCATGGTCAACTGAAACTTGGTTTGAGGGAAGTGCATGTACAAAATGAAATTTTATATTAGCTAAGGATGAAATAACACTGTTATTTTGCAGAGAATGGGGATATATTCTTCCTAAACTAAGAAGAAAAGGACTTGTAGCATTGTTTGGAAAATTTCTTTATATGCATAATTCTAACGAAATGGTCACTTTCACATTTTGCATAATTAAGAGATTTAAACATATCATCTTAGAATGAAGATTTGAGAGAAGGAAGAAGGTGAGGGATCCTCCATCCATGATAGAGAGGTCAAAGGCCTAACTACCAGACTTGGTAATGTAGAGACAGAGTCCAATGGATGCAAGGATAGAGGAGAGAAAGAAACATTAATAGAAATTGGAAGAAGCCTGAAAATAGAATTGCAGAGCTACAAAGAAGACAATGAGAGACTGATGAGAGAACAAATTTAGATAAATGCTTGAGTGTTGTAGAGATTAAACCAATTGCAGAGGAAAGCAAGGAATGGCTCCAAACAAGAGGAAGAAGGCAGGTTTCATGAAAGGAGAGATGATCATGGAAGAGATGGTTATTCAAGAAATGATAGAAGAACTCATAGACACCACTCACCTCCCTACTCAGTAAGGGATTTTTATGCATATAAAGATTCCTTATGTATTCCATAGGTGTCTCCTGTTAGGCACCAAAGAAGAAGACATGAATTGGACAATTTGCAAGGATATTTGAGGAAGCTCAAGCCACCATCCTTTGATGGTGAAAGATAAATGGAAGATGTTGTTGAGGCATGGTTGTTTGGACTCAGGAGATATTTTCAATTGCATAACTATTCATCAAACCTATAATCCATGATTGCCACCGACCATTTACATGGGAAAGTTGCAAAGTGGTGGGATAAACTGAAGCAAGTAGAACATATTAATGAGAGTAGGATCACTTGGAAGAAGTTCAAGAAGTACTTCCAGAAGGAGTACCTCTCAGAGAATTTCTATGAGAAGAAAATGTAGAAGTTTTTTGAACTCAGGCTAGGAAGCATGACTATGGCAGAATATGAGAAGAATTTCTTGGGGTTGTTAAAGTATATTGGGTTCATTAATGATGAGAAGGTGAAAATAAAGAGATTTCTAAGTGGACTACCAACCTTTTATAAATAAAATATTAGGTATGATGAGCCCAAGACCTTGACTGAGGCCATCAGGAAGGATAAATACCTATATGAGAAAGGCCATGGAATAGAATACCTGTAGAAATCTTGGAAGGATAAGAAGAAGGAGAATTCTGATCAGAGGAGGAAATGATTCAAACCTCCCTTCAATAGGAATGAGCCTAATAGAAATCATCAAGATCAGTATTCTAAGTGTGAATCAAAGAAAGAAGACTCCTTGGGAAAAATGGCAATACCACCAATCCAATGTTAGGGATGCAAAGAAGATCACTTGTACAAGAATTGCCCACACAAAAAGGATAGAGTTAAGACTATGCAGAACATCCAAGAGGCTACAACAGTCAAAGATATGGGAAGAATTTATGCATCTTTAGATGATCGACAACCAGAGTACCAATCTAATATGATTGAGGTGGAAGGTAAGATCATAAATTAGCTTGTTTCTATTTTAATTGATTTAGGAGAAATTCATTGTTACATTGATCCTAAAATATTGGATACATTACATTTGGATAAAAGTAAGCTTGGAAAATCAAGTTTGGTTCAGTTAGCCACTGGAACCAAAAGGAGAGTCCATGATATGGTCAGAAGTTGTTCCATAAGTCTTAATGGTGTGAATACTAGTGTTGAATTGAATATCATACCCTTGGGGTATTATGATATTCTAATTGGAATGGATTGGTTGGAAAAGCATCATGTTGTCGTAGATTGTCATAGAAAGACACTTACATGTCTTGATGGAGATGAAAAAAAAAACATTGTGAAAGGAGTTCCAAGACCCATCTCTATAAGGGACATTTCATCCTTATAGTTGAAGAGATGCTTTAAAAAATGATGTCAATTGTATGCATATCATGTGGAAGAGACACAAAATAAAAAGGGGCCAAGCCTTGAATATTTCTTGATACCATGGGAATTTGAATATGTATTCCAAGAAATACTAGGGTTTCCACCAAGAAGGGAGATATATTTCTCAATTTATTTAGTGCCAGTAGATGCCCCGGTATCAAAAACACCTTACAGAAAGATCACACTAGAGTTAAAAAAATTAAAATTGCAGTTGGAGGAAGTGTTGAAGAAAGGGTACATACGTCCAAGTGTTTCACCTTGGGGAGCACCAATAAATTTTGTTAAAAACAAGGATGGAACCTTGAGGCTGTGTATTGACTTTTGACAACTGAATAAGTATACTATAAATAACAAGTATCCTCTACCTAGAATTGATGACCTCTTTGATCAACTAAGAGGAGAAGAGATATTTTCAAAGATTGACCCGAGGTCAGGATACCATGAGGTAAGGATCAAGGAAGAAGACATTCATAAGACATCCTTTAGAGCCAGGTATGGGCATTATGAATTTGTAGTGGTGCCATTTGGACTGACCAATGCACCAGCTATCTTTATGTTCTTAATTAATGGCATATTCATAAATTATTTGGATAAGTTTGTCATAGTAATATTGGATGACATACTTATCTATTCCAAGTCTCAACGAATGAATTTTGTGTGATTCCATGAACATCACTTAAGACTGGTATTTCAAGTGATGAGATAAAATCAGTTGTATGCCAAGATGAGTAAGTGTTATTTTTATCAAAATTAGATCCATTACTTAGGACACATTATTTTAGAGCAAGACATAGTAGTAGATCTAGAGAAGATTGAATCCATTAGAGGATGTCCAACACCTAGAAATGTGTCAGAAGTCAGATATTTTATGGGATAAGTTGGTTACTACCGAAGGTTCATAGTAGGGTTATCTAAGATCGATCATCCCATCACTTCTTTACAAAATAAGGGAACTAAATTTGAATGGACACCTAAGTTCTAACAGAATTTTAATTCGTTGAAGGAATTACTTACTAGTGCACCAATGTTAAAGAATGTTGACCCAAATGAAAGTTTTGTGGTATGTATAGATGCATGTAAGGAAGGACTTGGGGGAGTCCTCATGAAAAATGGACATGTCATTGGTTATGAGTTTAGAAATCTTAAGGAACATGAGAGGAAATATGCCACACATGACTTGGAGCTTGTTTCCATTTTCCATGCCTTGAAGACGTGGAGGCATTATCTTATGGGGAAGAGATTTGAATTAAGGATAGACCACATTGGCATGAAGTATATTTTTGACCAACCAACCTTGAATACGAGGAAAACAATATGGATGGAATTTTTAAGTGATTATGACCTCAATATCAAGCATATAAAAGGAAAAGAGAATAAATTTGTTGATGCACTTAGTAGAAGAGTGCATCTCATGCATGCTATTGTTGTCAGTATGAATGAGTCAGACTTGAAGAGAAGAATTTTAGATGATATTGTTACAGATCAACATTACCTATAGATAAAGGAAAGATTACAACAAGGAGATGTACAACATAAAATAAAGGAGTATGAGATAAAGGAACATGGATTACTTATGCATAAGAATAGAATATATGCTCCTAGTTCTAGAGAACTAAGGAATTTGGTATTGAAGGAAATGCATGATTTTCCTTATGATGAATATCTTGGTTACTAGAAAATGATTACAGTGGTAAGAAGCCAATTATTTTGGCCGGGAATGAAAAAGGATTTTGTTGATTACATCGCTCGATGTATGGAATGTCAGGCACCCAATGTGAAGGTTGAGCATAGGCACCCAATGGGATTTCTACAACCATTACCAATCCCAGAGAAGAAATGGGAAGTGATAACCATTGATTTTATAACTAAATTACCCAGGACAACAAGAAAACATGATTCAATCATGGTAAAATTAACAAAGGCTTCTCATTTTGTTCTAGTAAAAACAACACATACATCGGATAATATTGTAGAGGTTTACATGAGGGAGATTTCTAGGTTTCATGGGATACCTAGGAAATTTTTCTCAGACAGAGATACAAAGTTTACCTCCAATTTCTGGAGGGGATTGTTTAAATGATTTGGTACAAATATAAACTTTAGCACAACATACCATCCACAGTCATATGGGAAAATAGAGAGGGCCAACCAAGTAATTGAAGATATGTTGAGAATGTATGTGATGGATAAGCCATCTAAGTGAGAAGATTACTTACACTTGGTTGAGTTTGCATATAATAATAGGTATCCAACTTCATTGATAATGAGCCCATTTGAAGCCTTGTATGGTAGGAAATGAAATACTTCAGTGAGCTGGGAAAACCCAACAAATAGAGTGGTACTTGGGCCATAGTTTCTCAAGGATATGGAAGACTAGATGGTTAAGATCAAGCAGAATTTAAAGGCAACTCAGGATAGACAAAAAGTTTATTCAAATAAGAATAAGACACCTAGAGTATTTAAATTAGGGGAGAATGTACTTTTGAAAGTGAATCCCAAGAAAATATCTTTGAAATTGGGTAGTTGTACAAAGATGGCATCTAGATTTTGTGGTCCATTTGAAATATTGGACATAATAGGTCCAGTTGCATACATGCTTGCATTGCATGTTTCATGAATGTGCATAATGTATTTCATGTCTCTTTTCTAAATAAATATGTACATGATCCTAACCATGTTATTTATTGGCATCTGATTCAGGTAGAGATAGAGGGATATTTTCAGGTCCAACCAGTGTGGGTGTTGGACAGAAAGGTCAAAATGCTCTGAAATCGAGCTATAGAGTTGGTAAAAGTTTAGTGGACCTGATACGGTCTTGAAGATGCTACCTGGGAGCATGCAGATACCATGCGGGAAGAGTACCCACAAATTTTTGAATAAATTGTGATATTTTGATCTCTATTTTGTATATGCACTTAGGACAATGCCAAAATAAGGGGGAGGGGATGTAACACCCCAAGTTTTGATCACCATATTAAATAATGTATTTTGTTAATTTTTAAGAGGCTAGAGGGACCAAACAATTAAAATAGACCAGTGTTCCTAAGAAATGTAATGTTTCGATCATTATTAATAATAGACATGTTGTTAATTACTAGACGGACAAGGACTAGAGTTATAGGGGGCTATGATTTCACAAGAGATGGGGTTGAGGGGATAAATTTTTATTTACCCTATTATTATTACCCTTTTGTCCAAGGGATTGGATCAATTACGTGAGCTTCATGGGGGGGAGGCCAGGAGGTTCTTGAATCCCCGCGAATTACTTAAACCTACCCATGGTCTAATTGGGGGGTTCGCTCATTCGCTCATTCACTGGTTCATTCATTCACTCGCTTTCCCATTTGTTCATTGTTGGCACAAGGGAAGACCCAAGTTTAAATGCTTCACAACGCACCAACAAAACCCAAACTACCAACCCTTTCAGCAACACCTACGAAGTAGAAGAAGTCTCACTTGAGGTAGAGGCAAGTGGGTTGTAGGAATCAGGTGTCTACAACCAAGCTGGGACACATATCTGTGATTACAACACTTAATAGAGAACTTAGCCAACAATATGCAGTAGATTATGATTCTCATTCACATTGTAAATTAACCCTTATTACATATCATCGTAGTAACAATCAAGATAAAGAACTTAAAATCACTTAGCACATAGCATTAACTCAGATATAACATTCATTTATCTTTACTACCATTAATCACTAAGAAACAACATTTGATGCATTCATTATACATAACAACAAAAACACTAAGAAAATAACCACATAAATAACATCGCACAAAGCACATCAGGACACAGGATATACGTGGTTCACCACAGTGTGGGGCTATGTCCACCAACTTCTTATTCTTCTTTATTAGTCTTCAATCTTATTACATTCATCTTCTCTTGTGCACAAAGCAACATATCCCAACTCCACAAAGGATAGGATACCTGCGAGTTGTGCACCAGATCCTCCTTCCAAAAACCAGGTCAAGTCACAAAGCCAAATCCTTAGTAGCATAGGGAAACTTACAAAACACTTGCACTTAGCTCCCCAATCCTTAACGTACTCTTTTCACAAACCCAACTAGTCATGCACTAAGCCAATGGCCATCTATATTTATTAGTTACTACTTATTTATACATTTAGAAAAGGCCTAAACATGGGTAAACCCAAGGGACGACATCCCATAACCTATTACATAAACCATAGTAAACCATTTTTTGGGTCCACAGGCCCGCAAAATAAGTGATATCCCACGATCTTAGCTCCTCCCAGGCACTCCATCTTTGACCAGCCTGTTGAAGTCCCAAAAGTGGTCAAACACAACCAATGTTTCCTCAAAACTTGGTCAAGGGCCAACAGGCCCCCAACACTCACCTATGACTCGTCTCGAGTCACTTAGATCTAGGCAACACTGCTTCAAATTCCTCGAGCTTAGATCAAGATACCTCGACTTACTGCTTCGCCAGAGCTTCCTGCTTAGTGAAATACTAAATCACTTGCTCAGTAATAGGCCCTTCCAGGTGTTGTTCCATTGTTGCAACCATTTGGTCTAGTTGTGAGCCTTGTCCTTCAATCTCTTCAAAAGTTGTGTAGGCTTCATCCTGCACCGATTGTAGTCTCTGTGTAACCTCCATGACTCTGCAAGATATCCTCTAAAGCATCCTCCATGGTTGCGATGATTATACCGAAATCATCCTCTGTAAGTACATTCTTCAACTGAGTCTTATTAGAGAATGTCTTCTTTCTTGCTGAGGGTTTATGTGGAGAAACCTTCCTTTTCTTCGATGTTTTGGCCTTGGTAGGTGGATCCTTCGGTGGTGTAACTTCAAATTTTTCATGATTTTCTCATTCTTCCCCTCCTTATTCTTGGTTCACTTTGTCTCCTCCTCTTTTGGGTGATTCATGCCTACTTTCCTCTGAGGTGTTTTCCTCCTCATTAGTTTCTATGTTCTTCACTTCCTCCTTTTTCTTATTTCTCTTTGCACTATTCTGTCCATCATGTTCGACACTGGTGACTAAGGGACTTCCAATGATGTTGGGGTCAGAAATTTTTGCATCCTCAACTGGTACAAGGAACTCTACTAGCCATTCTTTGGTGATCTCCTCCATATCTTCATTAGTAAGCTTATAATAGGACTACAATTCCTCCTTACTTTCATCCCTACGCGCAGTGATGTAGATAAAGTGCCAATCTACGTGGAACTTTGCTAGTGGTTTGTACTATTGAAATGTATTTATTGTCATCCGTGGAAATTCCTCAATAGCATGCTTCAAATTTTGGTAGTAGGCATGGAAGATGGCGTTCGATTGCCACTACTTTGAAATCTCATGTGTATACCACAAGGTGGAGAACCTTGCGGCCAACGGCTCCGATGGATCAAATTCTGGAAATTTCACTCCTTATGGAATCTTCCAAGCGACAAATGCAATCAATACCAAAAACCAATTGAAATGGAATTTGTAGCCCTGATCCTGTGCTTCATGTTGGGTATGTGTTATATTCTTTGCATGTGTGTGTGTGGGAATGTCAGATTCGACAACTGTGTCTAACGATACTTTCCCAGTAGTTATCTTTGTGTTGTGTGCACCGGGCACTTCCTAGGGGGTCCTAGGTATGCTCCCCCTGGTTACACGCAGCATTCAGGGTGGCACCCCGAAATTTTTTTCGAGGCGGTTTTTGCTATTTTTAGCAGATTTTAATATTTTTAGTGGTTTTCTAAATTAATCTCGGATTAAGGGATTAGGGTTTTGGTATCTACGAAATACCTAATTTTTTTTTATATATTGTATGGTGAATGGTGAAATTTGATATAATGAATATAAGAAAGGTTTTCCCTGGTTGAGGGTTTCCGATATAAATCTCTATGTACTGTGTGAATGAGCCATTGATTAATTTATGTTTTTCTTAAGAATCTATACGCATTTCTTTACTTCACAGGTTTACAACTTACACTTTGTGGCAGTACTTCTCGAGCGCGTTGACGAGGTAGCTCACCCAGTTCATTTGCATTCCTTCTACGCACTTCCCTGCGAGGTCTACTACAATTATAGTGACCTGTGTCGGATGATTCTTTCTGATGAGCTTGCCAGCTATAAGCTGACAAGCTAGGTGAATTGTGTCATCCTAGATGGAGGCTACCTTGTAGCCTCACTTTCCCTTTTCTACATCACGATAATAATCCTTTATGCATTGTGCTAGGGAGTGCTCTAAAGTTTTCCCTAGGTACAAATGTTAAGGGTTTGGTCTTTGCATGCTCATTCCTGTGATCAGGTGGATCAATGTTGGATCCACAGTCACACACATGTTAAGCTATAGATGCCCTCCATGGTAACACGAAAGGAGGATTTTAATGCAAATGTTAACCTCTTGATGTTGGTTGAAGTGAGGGATCTTCATAACGTTCAATATCGTTGATTGTGCGAGCTCCTTAATCCATGGTTGGGAGACTATGCACAGCTTCTTCCTAGTCGTTCTCATCAAATACCTATGTGGTGTGAGCATCATGTATTTCTTCTTGTCTCCGAGGTTAAATTTGTTGTTCTTAAAAGCTGGGATGTGTCCTAACTACAGTCCAGCTACATGTATCCCCTTCAGGATGTACGTGGTGATCAACGTGTACTCAAAGTCACATGGGATATTTTCGCAGTTCACTCTGCCAACCAAAGGCGGTATGTATTCTGGAAAGACCAATGGGATCTACTTCTTATTATCCATATCATCGCAGTATTTACTTCGCTTCTTAGTAGTATGACCAGAACATCATCGAGTCGAGGGGGATGCTTGCAATCTTCCAGTCGACGATGCCTGTATTCCTACATACATGTCTCTCTCTGCCACGAGGTCTACAAGAATATCCTCCATAGACTTTTCTAGCGTGCTTGGTTTTCCCAACATTCGCACTTATAACTACATAGATCGGGTAGGTGAGCGGAAAAGTGGGGTAATCAAATGGATGGTGAGGTCTAGAAATCACAGTGTGATATGCAATCAATTCTCTATTATCTTGGATAATCACAAGTGGAAAAAAGTGGTCTCAGTGCAACGTACGATGGGTTAAATAAGAAAGCTTCATAATGGATTACTCCAATGGGAGGAATGCGTCCATCAATGTGAATTCGTCTGTTATGGAATGGTCTCAACTGTCCATTTGCTCATAACTATGTTTTCTAGTTGTTTTGGGGTGTTATTCTAATGGTCGGAGCACCTCCAACAGTCATATCGCTTCATCGTGGCAAAGTCCCATTCTGCGTGGTTCTTCTATTTCAGTGAGGTTCAAGTTTTGCATATCTTCCTCCTGTGAACTTCTTGTAGTTTTTCTAACTTGGATTTCTTGTTACTGAGCTTCCTTTCCTTCTTTCCTATGATCTGAGTCTTTGGATTCCTCTTTCCATTCTTATTATGATATTTTCTTAGCATAGTGAGTTTGCACTGTCGATGTTCTTTCAAAGGGTTCAACGGTAATACCTCTTTGCTTACTAGGTCCTAGGTGGACATACTTTCTTCTTGCATGGATAGGTCCTTCAACCCTTCTTGTTCTCTTTCAAAGTTGACAGCTACTTCTCTTTCATTATGTTGCTTCGAATCAAATTCTCGTTCTTTTATCAGTCGATTTATTCTTCTAGCTATGAGATCCCTTAGTTCTTGTTTTTTCTTTTATGTATCTTCTTCCTCTGCTTTCCTTCTGATATGATCCTTCTTAATGCAAGTCTTACCTAATAAAAGTGGAAAAGGGGAATTTTTCTCCACAAATTTAATGACTTCAAATTCTTCTTTAGTCAATGTTCCATGAGAAATCATAGGTGCATTAATAACTCTTCCACATAGGGTTATCATATTTCCTTTAAACAATCCTATTCTTCCCAATGAATGTATCATAGCAGGCTTTTCCAAAATTTCCCAAGTGATTTTTGGCATACTATTCACATGTGTTTCTTCATACAATACATAGTCTATGTCGAAGTCTTCTATTCTTGTAACTATGTGTTTTTTTTTTCTTTCAAGATCTCTGGTAGATTGATGTCTCTCTGATCATCCATTACTTCTTTTAATTGTATTAACATAGTATATGACTCTTTTTCTGTATGATTCTTTAACCTATCCTTAGTCTCTTGACCTTCTTTATAGTTTTCTTGTCTCATGTTCATGTTTTCAACTTTAGTAATCATTCTTGGGAAATCCTCAACCTCGTGAATAATAGATTTACAACAAAGACAAATAGGACCTGTACCAGGGAATTCCTTAGGAAGATGTCCTGGCCTTCTGAAATTATAACACAATGTCAATCCTCTCTTTCTTTTAAACGAGCCTCAGACTTTCATGTACTGCACACTAGGATCATAGTGCTAGACCTGCAATCTGCAAAAATTCTTTCTAGGTTCCTGCATCCACTTATTAGTCCAAAAATTATTTTTATGCATAGGAATAACATATTTTTCTCTATTTCTATCAAATTTATTTAGATCAACTCTTTCTTCTAGCTATGCCCTATTTTTCAGACTAGAACAAAATCTATCAAACAGGCCTAGATTCATACTTTTGAAGCAAAAATTTCCACTTATCTTACCTTTACCAGAGCAAAAATATTTAAGATCTTACCTCTTTTCTTTAGAATGGGTTCCTTTCTTAGCACAGAGCTTCACAAGTTTATTATAATACTACGCACTACAACAACAGATCTACGCATAGAGCTTTCTCTTTTCTTCAGTTCCCAACAATCACACTTTCAGGTCCCAACAACGGAACCATTTGTTGGCATAGGGGTAGACCCAGGGTTCAATGCTTCACAACGCACCAACAAAACCCTAACTATCGACCCTTTTGGAAACACCTACGAAGCAGATGAAGTCTCACCCGAGCTAGAGGCAGGGGGGTTGTAGGACTCAGGTGTCTACAACCAAGATAGGACATAGATCTGTGATTACAACACTTAATAGAGCATTTAGCCAAAAATATGCATTAGATTATGATTCTCATTCAGTTCGCATATTAACCCTTATTACAAATCATCACAATAACAATCAAGATCAAGCACTTAAAATCACTTAGCACATATCATTAACTCATATATAGCATTCATTTATCTTTACTACCATTAAGTATTAAGAAACAACATTTGATGCATTCATTATACATAACAACATAACTAAGCAAATAACCACATAAACAACATCTCACAAAGCACATCAGGACACAAGATATACGTGGTTCACCACAGTGTGGGGCTACACCCACCAACTTACTATTCTTCTTTATTAGTCTTCAATATTCTTGCATTATTCTTCTCATGTCCACAAAGCCACAAATCCCAACTCCGTAGAGGATAGGAGATCTGTGAGTTGTCCACCAGATCCTCCTTCCCAAAACTAGGTCAAGGCATAGAGCCAACTCCTTAATAGCACAGAGAAAGTTACAAAACACTTGCACTTAGCTCCGCAAGCCTTAACATACTCTTTGCAAAAATCCAACTAGTCATGCACTAAGCCAATGGTCATCTATATTGCTTATCTACTACTTATTTATACATTTTAAAAAATGCCTAAACATGGGTAAACCCATGGACCGACATCCCATAAACCCTATTAAATCATTTGTTGGGTCCACAATCCCGTAAAATAAGTGATATATCGTAATCTTAGCTCCACCTGGATGCTCCATCTTTGAACAACCTATCGAAGTCTCAAAAGTGGTCAAACATGACCAATGTTTCCTCAAAACTTGGTCAAGGGCCAACATTCATTCATTTCATTCTTACCTATCACTCATTCATCCTTCCTCATCTGTGACTTAGATTGGGGAAAGGGAAATGAAGAGTAGCCATGGTATTGTTGGTTGTAGAGTTCGTTGGTGTAATCCAACCATGATTTGAGGCCTGCATGTCTGATATGCATTTCCCTGTGGCCATATTTGTTCACAACTGTGAGTCCTAAGAGTTCCATCATGGACATTATGTACTAGTAGCATTGGATCCCTAGAAGGAGAAGGACTGCTTGAGGGACAACGTGGCAGAGAAGGGTGGGGGTTCATTCTCTTTGGTGGTGTAGGATGGGTAGAAGAGATTTGGGTACTTGGATTGTTGTGAGTGCTGGGAAAACCTGTGAGAGCTTGAGTGTTGACTGGTTTGGGAATCCAAGTAACAATATGGAACCTTCCTTGTGAATCCATAGCCCTGGCTTGGAGGTGACACCGATGTTGAGATTTGGAATAGTAGTGTCTGCGGTTGGGTGGAACATCCTTGGTCTGTAGCCAGTTGGTGTCTTCTTTTATAAAGATAAGTGCTCTTTGTTATGGTATTATTTACCTATATCTAAATGTATTTTGTTGTGTATTTATTTATCATTTAATTGAATCTTTAGAATATGCATGTTTTTTGGTTATTGATGTGCATGTCGTTAGATATTTTCTTTTACGCATCCTTATTAATTTACAAAGGTATCGGTAAGAGAAAGAAGTCCAAGGGTGGGCTTGAAGGTAGTGTACCCTGACCTATGGGTTGTGGGGTATGTTACAAATCCCAAGTGGTTGCATTGAATTCCCTTTTCTCTAGGAGTTGTTACAACAAGGTGAAACAAAAAATCAACCTATCTCCTATTTTTTTGGATCTTATCTATTGTGATAAATTCATTTTGAAACAGGTCATGCTGCTTGATGTGGGGATGGAACACATGTCACTCATGTCCAAGTACCTCCTAGGAAACTCTTATAATCCCTTCATACATGTGGTAGTGCTCCTACATCTCGTGTTTATCAAGGTATTATAGTTTGCAATGCCTTTGATAGCAGGTGCTGCAAACTTTGTTGTAGGTGATGATTTCAATTCTTCTCTCAAACGACAAATGGGGTCAGGCTGAGTTTTGGTCGTCAAGTAAATAATATGATGATGCATATCCACACAATAAATTTAGAAGAACCCAGATCAGAATTTAAAATTTATGATGAAATAATGACTCTGTTGTCAACTAATTCACTGCAAATTGTGCCGAAACTACCAGTTCGCAATGCCTTTGACAACATGCGCTGTGAACTTTCCTGTAGATGCGTTTTTACATTCAAAATTTATTTCAAATTTTAAAATTTACACAACAAGATGGGAAACCTTTTAGAACCTACTACAATCTTTGAAAACTATAAGATACCCCTTTGCCTTATTTCCTAAGCATAATGATATGTGATTAGTGCATGAGGTACTTTCTTGATTCGTTGCGAACTTTTAGGTGATTTTGTAGCAGTTTGACTTGACACATGATTTGACCCTCAAATGGTTAAATATGACATAAGGAACATTTCTACACCCTTATATATCATATGTGCTAAAACAATATATGAAGATGTCATAGATAATTGGTTAAACCTTCTAGAAGGGTATTTTTTTCCACAACTTTTTTTATAGAGAAGAGATTACATTTGCACTCCTCAAGGCCATGCCCCATGTCAAATATTGGTGGGATACTTTTTGTGATAAAAAGGAAATAGAGGGATCCATATTATTTGCAATTGCACCCACTTGGGGTTCCTTCAGGGATGTTATTAAGGAACAATACTACCCTGTTGGAAGTTATGACAACTTGTATATAAGATGGAGCACACTGGGATATGAAATAGACCAAACAATGCCAGAATTCACTAATGTATTCCATACCTTGCACACCAATCTAGGTATCAAATATTATGAGCGAAACCTGGTGCTCAAGTACTGCAACAGTATACATAGATACATCTAGATAGAAATGGAGTTTTTGGACATCTCATCCTTGGGCATGGTCTATCGATATGTCATCAAAATCGAGTAGAAGATGAAACAAAAGATGTGGTAGTTTGGGTTCGGGAACTCCTCACAGTAGAAGCAGGGAAAGGGAAACCCCAATCCACAGAACAAATGACAGAGAAATATGGGCAACCTCAAGACAACTAGTCCAAGCCATAAGAAAATAAGGACAATGGGAAGATGAAGAAAGATATCGACAAGTGGTGTGAATTCCATAAGAGTCCCTAGCATAACACTATTTATTGCCTCTCAAATATATCATTGGTGGTTGAGGTAAAATCCTCTGAATCATATGTGGTTTTAGAATCTGATTCAAAACTAGAAAAGGGGAGATAGTTCATTGATGCGGAACCTAGTGCCACCATTTGTACCACTAAGATCCAACCCAGTGAACCTGATGAGCTAGAGGAAGGAGAGAACCTATTTCACTAACAAATGTGGGTAAACGGAACTCTAATGCACTTCATCGTTGATAGTGGTAGCCATAAGAACCTCATCTCAATAGAGGTCATCAAGTGTCTAGCCCTGCTAGCAACATTGCACCCGCAACCCTTCACCATTGGATGGCTCTGTCAAGGAAGTGATCTTTGCATCAGAAAATAGTGTTTCATGTCATATTACATCAAGCCATTCAAAGATGAGGTATTGTGTGATGTTTCTCCCCTTGAAGTTTTTGATTTTATTTTGGGAGGTACAGTGTTATTATTACTTTGAACATGAAATTGTACATGATTCTCAAGGTAGTCTCACCTAGTTTGATTTCCTTGATCTCTTCCAAGAAATGCAGGAAGGTCATTTCTCAGACTGGGAAGTTTGTCTTCTTCATGATTCACTCTCATAGTGAGTGAAAGGTTGTGGCCACATCCATGGCCTCTACGGATAACCTCTCCATGCAACATAATAAAGTGGATAAGGTCATGGAAGAATACAAAGACATCTTCTCATCACCTACTAGGGTACCTTTGCACTGTCAGGTCAAGCATCCCATCGATCTAACCCTTAGTGCACTGCTACCCAATGGGCTAGTATATCATCACTCTCTGCTATAAAATGTGGATATCAAGTGTCATATCCAATAAATTATCCGCAAGGGGCACATCCAACCCATCTTATCACATTGTGGAATATCAATCATGCTAGTGCACAAGAAATATAGGACTTGGAAACTCTACATTGATTACTGAGTCCTAAATAAAATCACATTCAGGAACCAATACCCTATTCCTTGAATTGATGATCTTCTTGATCAGCTCAAGGGGGGTAAATACTTCAGTAAGATTGATCTGAATTCTAGATACCATCAGGTCCTAATAGAATAGACATATGTATAGAAAACTTACTTCAAGTCAAAAGAAGGTATTTTTGAATGGTTTTTCATGCCCTTTGGTTTGAAAAATGCCCCAACAACTTTCATGAGGATGATGGATGATATCTTGCATCATTTCGCTAATTATGTTGTGGTGGTGTATTTGAATGACATCCTCGTCTAAAACAAGACTTGGGAATAAAACTTGCAACATATTCAGAGGGTTCTGCATACTCTGTGGAAACATAAGCTATATTCCAACTTGGAAAAATTCTCACTCGACATGGATAGGGTCCAATAGCTAGGATACATTGTTTATGCGCATGGTCTGCATGTTTATCCAATCAAGATCCAATTCATCTGTGACTAGACAACCCCAACCACATTCATTGAGCTTCGGAGATTCTTAGGCCTTGCCAATTTCTATCACAAATTTGTGTTGGGATTTTCCCATATTGCATGGGACCTCAACCAAATAACCATGGGTGGTTATAAGGAAAATTTTGTGTGGGGCCTATACCAACAAAAAAAATTCAATGATACGAATCAATGCTTGTGCTCCACCCCAGTTCTTTCATTACCTTACCTACAACAACCCTTTGAGATCGAGATAGATTCTTCAGACTATGCTATGGGCACAATCATCACTCAAAACGAACACCTTGTGGCCTATAATAGTGAGACATTATTAGATGTTGTCTATAAGTACCCTAATTAGAAAAAATAAATAAACTCCATTGTTAAAGCCTACCGCCAGTGGAGGAATTACATTCTCAGGAAGGAGACAATCATCCACATTGATCATAAGCTGCTACAGTTCATGGAGGAACAAGGAAAATTTTAGAACGATCACTATCAGAAATTGTCCACCTATTCATAGAAGTTCCACCTCAACATCAAATATAAAAAAGGAAGTACCAATTGATTCATTGACTTCCTTAGCCAACCCCCATTCATGACACTCGCCACAATGATCGATTCTTATGGCCATGAGACCTTTAGATGGCCCCACCTCTATGAGACAGATCCATACTTTGCCAACACCTACCAGATGTTGGGTGCAAACCGAGTTGTCACTATTTTCCATCTTCAGGACGTGTTGTTATGCCATATAGTCCATCTCTACATTCCATCAATCGAGTGAGCAAAGCTTATTTGGGAATCCCACTACAGTGGATTGGAAGGACACTTCGACATGGAAAAGCTAGTGGAAGTGTTGCACTGACATTTCTACTGGCCAAAACTTTTATAGGATGTCATCAAGTATATCTGGTCCTACACTTACTGTGCTATTTCAAAACCCACCACTAAGAAACAAGTCTTGTACACTTAGACTTTGGTTGTAGTTTTTGAATATTTAGATGACAAACTTTCAAATTTGAGATGGAAAATTTAGACTTTGAAACTTTGTGGAGCATGGTTGGTTTCCTTTTTATGGAAACCCCGAATTTGCTAAATTATTTGTATATGTTTGAAATTTTTTTATTGTAATATAAAATCTTACTTTAAAAAATAAAATAAATAAAACAATTAAAATTTAAAAAATAAAATTAAAAGTAAATTCATGTTGGACTTATGGGCTGACTTGGGTTCTACCTTAGTTCTCCAACAAAATACTTATCACCATCATCCACTCTAGTAAACCAAAAGGCTACACCATGCACATAGTGCACAATGCAGTCTCACCCGAGATGGTTTATGGGGGATCGCAGGACGTAGATAATTGTAGTCATGGATGGGATTGGGGGATGTTTTTTCTTTTTACTTCTTCTCATTTCTACTTAACCATGTAATATATTCTACTATTCATTAGATTCATTCATTCATTCCTTTCTAACCATTCAATGATAACTGCATAATTAATAACACATCAAAACACATTGCACACATAGTTTCACCATGGTTCACCCCTCCTGGGGATACGTCCACAAAGATCTTCTGCGTCTTTGTTCTTATTCATAAAAAATCGGTGTGTGCATTACATTAAAGTAGTGAGGTGGACCATGATCAAACCAAGATCCACATCTTGCGACCTAACCCTCATCTACTTCGACCTCATCTGAGCACTACATCTTTCAAAACAAACTTCCAATCCCAAAACATTCCAAAATAAGTTCTCCAAAACAGACTTCTCGCACTAACTCTCTAACAATTCTATGATTATGATGACTCTCTAATATACCTCATACCCCTTATTTATATTACAAAAATGGGTTAGAAACCCCTACAATCCATCCAAAAACCCTAACCCTAACTAGGCTATGTTTGTCCACATTTGCGTCTAATTTCTACAAATCATGTCATGCACACTTCGTTTCCTCAAAATGTGGTGTGTTGTTCTTCCTCACTTGCTGCATCGTTCTCCAAACCTTCCTGCTCCAACATGCCCCCAACACTAACATGTGGCTCATCCTGAGCCACTGAGCCTCAGTGCACCTTCTACAGTGCTATCTCCACAACATGAAACTTCTTTTCTAATCTTATCACTTTCTCTTTGGACTCTACACTCTTCCCTGCTAATGTCTCCAAACCCTGCATTGTTATGTGATATATTAGCACTTCTCTACTTTCTATGAGAGATTGTTCCCATTTTCCCATTTATGTTTGGATCTCACCTATCATCCCTTCTTCTTATTGTTGAAATGGCTCCAACTGAGACTTCCTTGCTTGTTGCTGCTCCTATAAAGTCTTTATATCTACCTATAAGTTCTTCAATTCCTGCAATGCCTTCATTCTAAGGGAGATGTCCATGTTTTTCTATATTTTCTTCAAGTCCAGAACTACCACGGTCAATTTTTCCTCCATATTCTCCAAATTTTGGATCTTTTCATCCTCTTCAAGGCTTGTTAACATTTGTGTAGTCCTGTTATAAAATTATGCCACTTCTTTACCCTCCTGGGATATACTATCTACATGCACAGTATCCTCTTGCTCCCTCTTCTCTCGCACTTCTAAAGGTGTGCTCGAAGTTAACTTATTTGTTAAATATGCTATTTCTTTATTGTATCTCTCCATGGTCTGCAAAATTTGTTGTATCTTCACTTTTCTTGTAACCTCTTCTGCTTGCACATAGTCGGGTATACTCCTATATACCTTTGTGAGATTCTTCTCCAAATTGTTGGAGCACTGCTTTTCTTCCTCCTTTTCCAACGTTATTTTTTCACATTTCACTTGAAAAATCCCTTTCACCTCATGGCCAATTTCTAGGTTGGTGGCATCTGCCCTATCTCTAGATTTCACTTCCTCCATTACACTCTCTTGCAATCCATATAAGGATTTTGTGGGTATTTTCGCTAGCACCAACTGCATGTGCTCCACTTCCTTTACTGGTATTCATGTCATGTGTTTATTCATATCCAACATATATTGTGTGACTATGAATCAGTCACTACTCACTACTACTGTCTTCATAGTCTCTTCCTACTTATGCATTGATGTTTTCTGTTATTTTTGTTTGCTGTGTTGTTGGATGATTCATTGTATTGAGTTGCAGTCTCTACAAGATGTCATGTACTTCTACTATTTTTTCCACGATCTCCTCCCTTTGCACCTATGTTATGAATACTACATCCTCTCCTCTATCTTGGACTTTGTATGATACCAACTCGACATCATCCTCTATGATAGTGATTATTGGAGGATTTTTATGATACTTCATATTTTTCTTGATTTCTTCCTCCTTTGCTCTCGTTCTCTTCTTAGTTGGGGTTGAGGTCTGTGCCTTAGTTTTCATCTTTGTTATTTCCCCATATTTTACTTCCTGTGGATGAGAACTATCCTTCTCTCCATCTCCTTTGACTTATTTCCTTGATACCATCTCTTTATTTTTGGGATTTTTTCTACCTACACTGCTTCATGAAACTTGGTCATGCTCTGTAGCCTTCCTATTATTTTCAACTGGACTGCTTGTCTTTTGGATGTGTCTACTTCCACTGGATCCTTAGGTTTGGTTCATTTCTTTTTTGTTTCTTGAAACTTTCGCTACATGGACCAATATGTCACAATCTAGTATATTGTTGGCGCAAGTTTGATCAGACCAATGTCCTTCTTAGGATACCAACAAAAGGTACCGAGTAGTCTAGAGCACTAGCATTTTCATCTCCTCCGAAGAGAATAAGTCTCACCCAAAGCGCTGCTAAGACAAATACATAGGGAAGGGTAGGGAAAAGACTTAGGAGGACTTACATAACCTTCAGGATTCATCCTGATCTTTCACAATACATCTACCTATTGAACATAGATGAACCTTATGTGTGGAAGAATCAAACCTACTTATGTTGCAGAAAATCACTTAAACACAAAATCACCATGTGGAATTCATAAACCATAAAGAAATAATGTGATGCATAAGGAAAACACAAAAAGACATAGAATATTTGAAGATTTAGATCCTTCTTCATATTATCTCCAGAATATTTCTTCATTTAGAATCTCGAAAACACACAGTAGTGCTTGTTACAGACTCCTGGCTCTAGAATCATATCGCAGAGCTCTGACTCTCAGGCTGGTGTATTGATTACATTACAGGCTTATGAATTTTGTTGACTCAACTAACAACAACCTAATAGAGAGGGAAATATCAGGTTGAACTTGATCACGATTCAGCTGAACCCATATCTAATCAATCCGACTGACCCAACCAAAAACCCAACCCTTATACAATCATGTTCAACCTTATATATATGTTAGGTTGTGTCTTATGTCTCAGCTTGCACGCTTTCTTGTTCTGTTGTAACCGCTTTTTCTTAGTTGGTGTTGCGCTGTCTTTCACAATTGATTTTTGTTGCTCTTTCTTTCTCTGTTGTCCAACCTCTTCTGAAGATTGCGCAACTCATACTCGGTCGAAAATTGCTCGATTCCTTATCCCAAAAATGAAGGGCCCAATAGGATATGACCACAACCCTTGACTCACCCTCGAGTCAAGTGTTGGGTTCTTTCACAGATTCCTAGAGCACCTATTGTTTTCCCTTGTCCTCTTTTTCTTCTTCCTTCTTCTCTTTTGTTTGTGATTTCTCTTATTTCACCTCTTCAAATGAAGGACCCAACTCAGGGACCATCTGCAAGGCCTGCTCCCTCAACCCTTGAAATTTTCGAAGCTTATCCTACTACTTCTTGGAAAGGAATGATACCTCTGCAACAAACTATTGGGTCCCCTTTTTACTACACTCTTTTGGCTTGGACACGACCAACAAGTTTCACTCAGAATCTGTTGTTGCATAAAATTGATGCATATGCATGTACGTTGTCTAAATGATAGGTTGAAAGTTGTGTATCTCTTTCTTTGCTACGGATTATGCCTCAAAGAGGGAATTCAGTTCATTGTCCGCCTCTTGGATTTGGTTGAACTTCTGTTGTTTCTCCATCGGGTTCATTCTAGCCGCAACTTTGTCATTCAGGACCTATATCTTTGTGCACAAATATTCCAATACTCAGTTGCATTGAGCAATGATGCCCATCCAATCGCTGACTTCCCTGAAGATCTTTGTGCATTTTATTGTGTACTTATGTAGCGCTTCTCAGGCGTTGTTTCCTTGCAGTACTATCTTCTGCATTTTCTCTTGCATCTTTTGAGGTTGTTGCTTTTCTTCTTGTTGAGTCCATCACAGCTGTACTTCCATATCCTCAACATGAGTGGAAAGTTGTGTCCATGCTCCTTGGATCAACCCAATTTGATGCTCTGGCTCACCTGCATCTCTAACTTCGGGTAGTTCAGGTGTAACCTTTCAAATCTTAAGCCAGGCTTCAACAAGCCTTTCTTGCAATCTTTCCAGTCTTTTCTCAACCTAGAACTTGGCCTGTTGTTGTCTTGACATTTTCATGAGGAATGCTTCCTCCCTTGCGACCTTGGTATACCTCTTGGACTACTAGATCCTTTGATCCAGTTGATCAGTTGATGTTATGATCAATCCAAATAACTGTGTCGCTAGCCACTGTACTAGGTCAGCAGATGAAGGGTCTATGTCTCTTGGTACTCATGTTTGTAGTGGAAGTCCACTAGTCGTTGAATGCACTGAGTGGGTATATACCTCCTCCTTTGTTGATGGCCCTAGCATGATCCTAAACCTTAGAGTTGAGGGAAAGAGAGTCATAACCTTTGTTCTGGCTATGTATAGTTGCATCATTTCTGTGCATTCCTGAGGGTTCTAGAGAACCTGCTCCATCTGTTCTTACTCAGATGTCACGCTCGACCCAGGTGTTGATTCTGGCTCCTTCTGAACCTCTGGTATCTCCTTCTTTTTTTTTGTGTCTGTGTCCTGTGTTGTGATTTCTTGGGAATCCTCACCCTTGGCCGGTGAGGATATTTACTAGTTTCTTTGGGCTTGCGGCTCCTCCACGATTTGGGTGTCTTTTTCTTGCACTGAAATCTCAGTCTGTTGTTCCTGGATGTATAGGTTTAGACCAGTGAGCTTCATTCTCTTCTTTTGTGCTTCGAGGTTTGGACCAGAAAATTTTGGTCTTGGCTTAGGCAATTCCTGGGTTATTTCTGGGATTTCTCTCTCCACTTGTTCTGGATCGAGCTGCATCGACTCTAGGTTTGTGGTCAGGGGTGGACTGGTGGTTTATGGGCTTGGTGATTGGGGTTTTGGTGATGACGGAGGGTGTTGAGTGATGATTGTGGATGGAATTATTTCAATCTTAGTGTCATCCTGAATATCGATGATGGGGCTTTCTCTGACGGTTGTGCGAGTGTGGGGGATGATTGATGCAATAGGTTGGGGGTTCAGAGGCTTATTCATAGAAATATAAGTTATGAGCTTCTTCACCGCTGGTTCGGTAATGAACACAACACTTAGGATGTTGCTGATGTCCTCACCTGAAAACACAACGTTAGCTAGCAGTGGATGGAGGATCGACAACTTTCTTTTCTTATGCTCTAATGGTTGCGTCTTATATTCCTCCTTGGAGTCTTATTGTGCTAGGGATTCTTATTTCTGGGATGTTGAGCCTAAGCTCAGTCCTACCCCTGCTTCTTTCCCTTTCTTCTTTAGCAACACATCCAGTAGAATATAGTGCATTCCTGACTTGCTCGGGTTTCATTTAACTCTTGGCCATGACATTACTTATTTTTCAAAGGCCTCCTTGTCCAAGTAGAATGACAACATCTTCGAATGGAATTCTTCCTTGCTAACATGCCTCAGCAATACAAACGTATGATGTTGGTTCATGTTGAAGGAAATATTTCTCATATTTCAATTGAGAAGTTCCTATAGAATATGAAACCTTTTTGTTTCATCTATCATGCCATTGTACCACTTAGCAAATGTTGCGGCGTTGAAATATACATTCTCTAAATCTGACCTGGTCTTCCAGGGATAGAACATCTTCGACATGCACCCCTTGTATGGTAGCATTGGTGCTCTTCCCATAGGTGGCTTCCATTTGTACACTACAAATTCTAGAAACAGGTATCCATAGGTGAAGGTTCCTCCCTTCTCCTGCGCTTCCTCGCATGCTACTAGTAGTTCCTCCAGTAGGTAACTACACCAATTGAACACAACATCGTTGGCGCAAAAGTATGATATTGATAATTCATATAGTGTGCATTATACCTTGTATTATGATCTCATAACCTTACTGGCTATGATGTAACAACCAATCTTGATTTTCCCTGGTAATATGGGGTCGATTATTGTTGTGCATCCCCCCCTATTTGTGTTGAATTTCTCATAAAAGCTGAGTTGTCCTTTATTTTTTCCATGCTTACCAAGACCCTAGAATCCTTTCTACACATCCTCTCCTTCGAAGGATAGTCCAGTAAGATGATGGATATCTTGGGTGTGGATTTCATATTGCTTGTCCAACCAGAGACTTCGGTCATGCACTCTACTGATCAGAAATTTAGTGCACCATGCAACCTCATCAGTGGTGTCAAATACTGGTGGGTCTTTGAGGTTCATAATGGTCGAGTTGAACAAGTTGAAAAATTTCATTTTTGGCATGAATTACATGCCTCCCAACTCATCTGGAGCCATCTCCCAGAAGACGTCTATGTGAATCTGGGGGAACAAAACTGGATCTGTTAGGTCAATATCAAGGAGCTTGACATGCTCCACTGTTAATTTGAGATCGCCCATAACCTCAAATCGGGGGTCGTAGGGCTTATCTAGTACTACCTCCTTAGACATGGTACTTCAGCTTCCTGTGGCTCTCGATATTGTGGATTCTGAGTTATCATGACTTCTGCGGTGAGCTAAGGACTATGGTCATGACTATAGGTTTAACAATTGTACATACTTTCTCGCTCTTCAGAATTCAGAAATTACTAATCTCTTTTGAAAATGATGCATTCTATGGTGAATTCTTAGAGGCTTATACTTGGCTTAACGAGAAATTTTAGCAATAACTGCGGTTCATCATGACCGTATGGATGCAACTGTCTCTGAGTTGTCTGACGGGATGGTTTAATAGGGTAAATCCTATCAGGGGATTCAAGCATTTACTTGTGTGAGTGGAATGTGGACATGGATGGTTTCAGACCTTTCTGTTTGATAGGTGGGAATCCCAGAATGAATTTTGATGGAATATTTTCTTATCACGTCTTTATGGCTTAACTAAGCACATGTGGGGTAGCGTAACGACATTGAAGGTTGTGACTAGACTGGGTTCATGTGGCACATAGACTTAGATTGTATTTGGATTTCTTCTCCCTCTGAACACAAAGGGGGTTTCCATCATATTAATGACTATCATTAATGGTTTCTTTTATGCTTCAGATACTATGTTGCTGAGTCATTAGTTCTGCATCAAACAACACTTACAAAAAAAATGAACTATGTGTCACAACGCAATACTACGCACAATGACTTTATTAAATGAATTTACAAAAAATTCATAAAAATCATATCTAACTATTATACATGCTCCTTCAGACTAGAGAAATATTCCATTTTACTCAGTTTTGAGTCATATAGGATTTTAGGTGAGCGTCGTTCACCCATCATGGCTGCAACATACCATCCAGTCATGTAAGTCTAACTACTCTTGAGGGTCGGATCTCCACAACTATAAATGGTCCCAATCAATGCATGCACAACTTGCCAGGATGCTTGTCGTACTAACTATCATAGAGTATAACCTTATCTCCTTGCATAAATACCTTGGTTTTAATGTGACTGTTGTTAGGACCACACAATGTACCTTTTTGCCTATACTTTTTGCCACTATTATACTCTTGATCACCCATATTTAAACTCATACTATCACTTTATCTGATCATTCCAAAGGTATACAATGCCCCTTCTCATTACTATACGTTTAATCTGTTTTGCATAATATTTTACATCACTTTCGTACTTAACCATTGATTAGACTGCAGATTAGTATTTAAAGCTTGTTGTTGAAACACAGAGCTGTTACACAGTCCAGGTCGCAGATGCTGAAACACAGAGTTGTTACACAGTCCGAGGTCGTAGATGCTGAAACACAGAGCTGTTACACAGTCCAGAGTCCCAGATGCTGAAACACAGAGACGTTACACAGTCCAGAGCTATAGATGCTGAAACACAGAGGAAACCGCCAAGACCGACGATGCTAAAACACAAGGAAGCCACTACAGTCAGCGGTCAACAAGCACCAACCGTCGCTCCTACATAAGAATTATGACATAGTCAAGAACGCAATTCACGTGGCTGAAACAACCCACAAATTGCGATGCTGAAATAGCATCAGGAGCAACGAGAAGAAGCTGTTACTCCAGTCATAACAACAATACCTCATTCAGCTCCTGTAATAGCATTCTGTTACGCAAGACTAGGACATTCTATTCTGGTTTAGAAAGTAGATCCGACTAAAGATAGGACTCAGATACACATTGTAATTTTTGATCAATTGCATCGAAGGGATTCCCTCTTTAAATAAGAGGAAATCATCATTCGAGGGATCCAAGTTTTTATGTATTGAAAATCTTCAGAGAGAGGGACGTACTTCATCTTCAGACTGTAATATGATATTTTGATAGATGAATAAAATACTGCTTTGAGTATCCTTCTCTAGCTTTCTCGTTTCAGGGGAATCTTGTGGGAAGGGAGGGCCCACCTTCTTCACAAGATTCACCCGTTAGTTTTAGAGTGTGTTAGTATAATCTCTGTTTATGCATGATTAACTTTCATATGCTGAAACACTACTTTTACAGAATTTTTCTTTGCTGAAACACTACTAAACTCTGTCTTGTTAAGATTATTGAATGTTACATTCTTTTTACTAGCAATCTTGTGTGATGATTTTATGAAGCTAGCCGAAGACTGGGTTAAGGGTTCCTTCTTAGGAAGGAAGGGATCAAAATATCTTGTTCTCTGTAGATTTCAATTATTTCTGCAAGTGTGCTAGCCAGAGACTGGGTTAAGGGTTCCTGCTTAGGAAGGAAGGGATCATAATATCTTGTTCTCTGTAGATTTCAATTATTTCTGCAAAAGTGCTAGCGAGAGACTTGGTTAAGGGTTCCTGCTCAGAAAGGAAGGGATCAGATTATCTTGTTCTCTGTAGACTTCAATTACTTCTGCAAGAGTGATAGCTAGAGACTTGGTTAAGGGTTCCTGCTCAGAAAGGAAGGGATCAGATTATCTTGTTCTCTGTAGATTTCAATTATTCCTGCAAGGTGTGCTGATAAAAAATAAGGCTAAAAGTTCCTTCTCAGAAAGGAAGGAATTAGATGGCCTTGTTCTCTGCTAGATAGAGTTAATTTTCTTTGCATTACTGTTTTCATGAAAGAGTGTTAATCAGAAATAAGGTGTTGAAGTCTCTGCTTGAGAGTAAGGGTCCTGTTCTTTGGTTACAGAGTAGTTGTTATTTCCTGTTGCAATTCTTATTTTAATGTAATCTAGGATTCCTTAGATTAATCTTTAAGATCTGCAATAGGTAGGTTGATTTCCTATAACTTAAGTCAGAACTTCAGTTCATATAGAGAAAGTGTGATGAATATCGTTTCTTTTACTACAACCTTAAGTTGCTTTTGGAATTGAGCATATATAGTGCGTGGTTATCTTTGAAATAAATAGACTTCCCTGGGTTGACAATTTATGTATCACTTGATTGTTTGAATTATTTGAGAAATTATAGTGACCAACATTTTGGCGCCATTGCCGAGGAAGGTAGCTATAGATTTCAAAAGAACTTATGATTTTTTTTTTCTTTAGATAAAAATATTGCATGAAAGACCCGAAAGACACTAACCCTATAGGTTGCAAGGTAAAAGGAAAAGGAGGAAGAAAGACTTACATCGACGAGATTCTATCAAAGTCTGAATCTGCTACTCAACGACCAAACCTTCGAAAACAAAACTCCCAGCCTTCATTCCAAGCAGTTTTTGGAACAGGGAAAGAAGTTTGGAGTCTTGAGACAGTCCAGAAGCCAGTAGGAGACATTGAGGACAGAGAAAGTGCAGCAGGGGAGCAGACAGAGGAAAATATCGATGAGTACAATGAAGAATTGCATCACGAAGAACATGCAGGTCCTGAAGGAGAGGTAAAAGATGAAAATTCTTTCTCTACATTAGGATTTTCTATTGGCGATCTCCCTAGAGGAGCAGCCCCCATGAAAAACATTCCACTCTCAGCATTGCCTAATTTTCATGGTCTATCTTCAGAGGATCCTGTTGAATTTCTGTTTGAGTTTGATATATTATGTAGAAGTTATGATTACGTTTCTAATGCTCAAAAACTAAAGTTATTTCCAGCAACACTAAAAGAGAATGCACTAAGATGGTTTATGAGTATTGGAGGCCATGTAATCACAACATGGGACCAAATGAAACAGAAATTTCTGAACAAATACCAGGACTACTATCGGACGTGAGAAAAGAGGGAGGAGCTATTTAAGATGATGCAGAAAGAGGACGAGAATCTAGAATACTTTGTAGAAAGGCTACAATACAATCTACAAAGATCCAGTCATCCCAATGTAAGTAAAGATATTCTCAAAACTATTTTGTTAAAAGGAGTAAGGGATGACTATCTGGATATGCTAAATATGCTTGGAAAAGGGGACATATCCAAGGAATCATATGATGAAATTGTCAATTTATGCAAAAGATGTTCAAGGGGAGATTCAAGAAACAAATTAAACAACAGGGACACCACATTTTCTAGAGTCCAAAAATCAGCTAGCAGGGGAGCAACAAGAGCCGAGATAGGTAATTTACTTGAATATTTTAAAACTGAAATGTTAAGCTCTTTTGCCTCACAAATGGATACCCTGCAAATTAAGAAAAAGCAAGCAGAAGCAGAAGCAACCTTGTCTATATTTTGTTCTCAATGCAGAGATAAGCACCCAAGGAGAGAATGTCCACTCGACAAAAAACCAATCTGCACTATCTGTGACAAAGATCATGATACCCAAAATTGTCCATCTTTACCAGGGATCAAGGCAACACTACAACCAACGGACGAAGAAGCTGAAGCTGTCTATCTGATGACACAAAGGAGACAATGGCAACCACGAGGACAAGGTATGAACTCTAACATTCCATTTGCATCTTCTAATCATTGGAATAATTATTCTTCTTTCAATCAAATGAGTTACCCCCCCTACAACCAAATGCAATATACTAATCAAATGAATTACCCATCCATGCAACAAACTTACCCACCCATGCAACAAACGTACCCACCCATGCAACAAAACAACCCACCCTTTGTTGATCCCTCAATGTGGACCCCTTGGCCTCCACAACAACAACAACCATATCAGAATTAGTGGAATCAAAATTGGAGAGGACAACAACCCCCCTTTCAAAATCAATTACCTCGATTCTCACAACCACTCTCCTTACCAGCAGGTAATCCTCCAAACCATCAAACGATGAGACCCCAGCTACCTGTACAACCTAACCCCAACTCGAATAATAAAGCTTTGCAGTGCATTGATATTTATAACCAGCCTACACTTTCTCTTCTCCCTGCGCAATGCAACGATATTCATCTTCGATCTGGGAGAATAGTGGAACCTACCATAGCTGATGTTACCTCTTATGATAAAGAGGAAACAAAAGAGCATGATGCACTTGAAAAGGTACAATCATCCTCTAACAATGTTGTTGAAACAACAACACCACCATTTCCTGAGTGTTTAGCCTTAACTAAAACGCTTGAACCACCAGCCTTTAACCTTCTAGGGGAATTACATAATTTATATGTCAAAATTCCTCTACTACAAGCACTACAAGACGTACCAATCTATGCTAGGACAATGCGAGATATTTGTGTCAAAAAGCCTGGTAGGAAAACTAAGGATCCCCTTACAGTCCATGTTATGGGAGACCTGTTTGCACTAATGTCAGGTAAAACTCCCCTAGTCAAATATGGTGATCCTGGCCACCCTACGATTACAGTACAAGTTGGAAAAATGATAATCCCTCAAGTCCTGGTAGACCTAGGTGCAACCATCAATATCATGACTTTAGACACCTTACAACTGCTACAATTACAAAATGAAGTCAGAGAGACCCCAACTATCCTAGAATTGGCTGATCGATCCACAATTAAACCAGAAGGATTCATTGAAGACCTCAGTATCTCTGTGGAATCCTGGAATTATCCAGTTGATTTTACAGTACTACAACCCAAAACAAAGTTGGGGGGGCACCCTCTAATTATAGGTAGACCTTGGCTAGCCACAGCAGATGCTTTTATCAGCTGTAGATCAGGGTCAATGACAATTTCAAATGGTTATGAAACTAAGCAGCTTACACTCTATCCTCATGCTACACCCCTGGCCAATAATGATAATTCGGTATGGGTAGATTTTGAGGATCAACCTACTCAACCTCTTTTGACTATCGGGCAAGATTTAAGCCTGAAAGACTCTACAGAGGATGAAATTATCAATAATTTTATTTGCGATCCCTCCTCTGTCACTCCAGAAATTCATAATCAATTAACTACACTGTTGGAGTCTGATAATAAAGAAAACCTCAATTCGGGAAGCCCACCTCAAGCACCTAAAACCATCTCCTCCAAAAGCATACCACTCGAAATTGAACCTGGAAAAACATTGAATATAAACCCTCATTTGACAGATGCTGAAACACAACAGTTAATGAAGTTACTTCGGGAAAATAAAGAAGCATTCGCATGGGATTACACAGACATGAAAGGAATCTCTCCTAAGTTATGCACTCATCGAATATATATTAAGCAAGATTGTCGGCCAATCTGCCAACCTCAGCGACGAATGAACCCGAACTTAAGAGAAATTCTCAAAGAAGAACTTCAAAAATTGCTCAATGCAGGGTTTATCTATCCTATATCAGACAATGAATGGGTATCCCCGTTGGTAATAGTTCCTAAGAAAAATGGGAAATGGAGAGTATGT
>ML823448.1:42401-69708 GCA_009831015.1 Picea engelmannii
AATATCTATTTGCAGTTTCTGCTCACTCACCTTGGTATGCAGATATTGCTAACTACTTGGTTGCAGGGAAGTTACCATCACACCTATCCTACCGAGAGAAAAAAAGTATTATTCATCAAAGTGCTCAGTATAGTTGGATAAGCAGGTACCTTTTCCATACAGGAGCTGATCAAGAAATTTGAAGGTGTATTAGAGAAGATGAAGTGTATGATCTATTGAAAGCTTGTCATGATGGCCCTTGCGGAGGGCATTTTGCTGGTAAGAGAACATCACACAAAATTCTAAGGATGGAGTACTATTGGCCCTCACTCTTCAAAGATGAAAAGAAATATGTCCAGGCTTGTGATAGCTGCCAAAGAGTAGGCCAACCTAATCATAGAGATGAAATGCCATTAAACCCCCAGGTAGTACTTGAACCGTTTGAAATATGGGCCTTAGATTTTATAGGACCCATCAACCCTCCATCCAACCAAAAAGTTTATATAGTGGTCTGCACAGACTACATGACTAAATGGGTGGAAGCCAAGGCACTCCACAGGGCAATCGAAGAAACAGTTATAGATTTCTTATTTAAAGACATCTTCACCAGATTTGGAATGCCAAGAGAATTAGTTACAGATGGAGGACCTCCTTTCACTTCTCATGGGTTCAAAGCCACCCTTCAGAAATATCATATTCAGCAGAGAATGACTACAACATACCACCCCCAAGCCAATGGATAGGTGGAAATCACAAACAAAGTAATAGAATCCATTCTCACAAAAACAATGAAGGAAAGCCAAAAGGATTGGTCCTACAGGCTCCTTGAATCACTATGGGCCTACAGAACTACTTGGAGAAATACTACAGGATTCTCTCCCTATGAAATAGTCTATGGAAAGAGTGTTGTCTTTCCTGTGGAATTTGAGATAAAAACCTTAAGGACTTCTTTAGCTGTCAACCTTCATTTAACTGATGCACAGAAAGCCAGGTTACGACAGCTTAATGAACTGGAGGAGAAAAGATTAGATGCCATTCAACAAACAACCATAATTCAATAGCAAAGATCGAAATGGAATGACAAAAATATCAAAGACAAGCAGTTCCAAAAAGGTAATTGGGCCCTATTGCTTGATTCCCGGTTCAAAGAATTTCAAGGGAAACTGCGTACAAGATCGCTTGGACCTTACAAAGTAGACACAGTTTTCCCCAATGGAACAGTAAGGCTCCTCAAAATCGATGACTCCAAAACCCCGTTACTTGTAAATGGTCATCGACTCCGTCTGTATCAGCACCCAATTTCTAAAGAAGATTTTAAGGCCACATGCATGGAAGACGCCCAGTTCCTCTTCGTTGAGGGAGTTTCTACCCCTAATAGAAATTAATTCTTTTAAGTAAATTTTCTTTAGTATTAGATTAGATTAGATTTTATTTACTAATAATCCCTATCAAGAAATACCATGCTACAGTTGATTTTTGCAAAATCCTCGATAGAAGTACAGGCCACCAGTAAGGGACGATCCTATTTCAAAGAGAAAAGATTTCTTCCGATGCTAAAACACCACCGTTCAACACTCTTAACTTTCCTCCGGATGCTGAAACACCACTGTTCAGCACTCTTGACTTGCCTCCGATGCTGAACCACCACCGTTCCGCACTTTTGACTTTTTCTCTGTTGTCGAAACACCACTTTCAACAATCCGCTCTCTTTCCTTCATTACTGAAACACCACTACCACCAAACTCACACCTTTTCCCCCATCACGGTTCGACAACCTTTTCACCACTTTTTCCCATTTCCTCACCATCCTTCATCGATGAAACAACATCATCCAACAATTGTTTCGCCTTTTCTGTTGCTGAAACACCATTGTCAACAACCCTTCATCATTTTTCCCGATGCTGAAACACCACTGTTCAACACTTTTTATTCTTCCCACTCCCAAAACACTCAATTCCACCATTTCCTCACCATTTTCATCGATGAAACAACTCCGTCCAACAATTGTTTCTCCTTTTCCCTTTTGTTGCTGAAACACCATTACCAACAACTTTTCACTATTTTTCCTGATGCTGAAACACCACTGTTCAACACCTTTTTTATTTCCCACTCCCAAAACACTCCAGTCCGCCATTTCCTCACCATTTTCATTGATGAAACAACTCCGTCCAGCACTTGTTTTGCCTTTTCCCTTCTGTTGCTGAAACACCATTACCAACAACTTTTCACTATTTTTTCCGATGCTGAAACACCATTGCTCAGCAGTTCTTCATCTACAACAATTGTTTCATTTTTCTCTGTTGCTGAAACACCAGTGTTTCACCATCGACTGTCAGCAAGATTTTACGCCCTCAGATTACAGTTCGTCCTTCTAGATGGAAAACCCTCGACACAATTCATCTATTATATCAAAAGTCTCTGCCACGACAGGACTACCATGGACAGGCATGATATATTTTTTGCAGAACGAATCAAACGGTAAGGAAAGGTATGTAAATTTTATGTAATTCAGTTAGGCTATAGTTAATGAGAAAGATTCTAAGTCATTATGACCATTCAAGTGAAATCATTACTCACTGCACTTGATGGGAGGGGAAGTACACATCAAATCCACGATACCATCATTTCACCCGATTTCACCGCCGCCATCCCTATTTCACCACCCTTTCACGCATTTAACCACTATTCCTGCATAACGTCGCTAAGAAAACTCACTCTGCGCAGAAGGTGATACACAAAATATCGACACTGTATCTTACCAAGATGGTAGCCATGGGAGGATCTGTCATATGGAATGAGCCCGCCACCACAGCGCTGTTAGAACACTATCCAACAACATATCAAATCTTCCAGTAGGCAGGATGGCTCAATTACTTCCAGAGACTGCAGGGGTATAATGAACAATAGGTCCTGCAATTCGCCTGAAATCTTCAGGAGGACCATTCTGTCATCGAAGGGGTCTAAATATCAGTGAGAGAAGAAGATATAGCAGAGTTCTCAGGCCTCCCTATCGACGACACTTGCATGTTCAGCCGAAAACATATCATTGGGAATGTTCAGCAGAACTTCTTCCTGCCTGAGGAAAGAATTGAACTGAAAGGCAGGGGTGTTCAACTCAGCTCATTGCCACCCCCATGGTCGGAAGTCGCAAGGTTCATCAAGCATTACCTAACCTGTGAAGGTCGATATCAAGTATTTTATCATCATGACTTTCTTCTGCTTTCTCATTTAAGGCATAACATATGGGTCAATATTCCTTATTATTTGTTGGGTTGTTTGAAAAATATGGCATATTATTGCAGAAAGGCTAAAGATCCAACCCTTTCACTCACCCACCACCGTCTTGTCCAATTGCTCATCCATAGGGGTTTTTCTCAACAGAACCGTCCACTAAACAACCCACCCATAGACCCCCAACTAGCTGCCGAAGTTCCTGAAAATCCTCAGGAGCAACAACTGCAAAACCCCCCAAACTCCCCCGAAGTACCCAATAGCCCGCCCACAGAAACAACTAGTCCCCCTACCATACCAAATCTGCCGCATGCCGTACTAGAGTCATCCACTCCCGCCCTTCATATTCTTAGTGATGACTCTGAACCGGATAATCCCTCCTACCCCATCATTGAAGAAAGACCTTCACGAAAACGAAAGTAAACTCCCCTCTTTCCACCCTTCTTATGGAAAAAGCGAACAAGAGCCTCAACAAGGCCACCCTTTATGACCACTACTCTAGATTCCCCACCGATTCGACTGATACCTCGTACAAATCCAACCTCCCCAATCCTGAGATATTTTCCTATTCCAACCACGAGCACTGAAACACAAGAACCAGATGCCCAGGACACTGTAACATCATATGTCTCACATAAAGTAGCTAAAACACAAGAACCAACTACCCACTCAGTGGCTGAAACACAAGAACCAGCCATAGCTAAAACACAAGAAACAACTACGGCTGAAACACAAGAACCAACCGCTGACATTGAAATTGAGTTACAGGAACCAGATGCCCAGACATCATTTGTTTCAAATAAAGTAGCTGAAACACAAGAACCAACTACCCATCTAGTGGCTGAAACACAAGAACCAACCACTAATATTGAAATTGAATTACAGGAATTACAGGCCCAGAATGCTGCAACACCACCCTCCTCAAGCAAAGTGGCTGAAAAACCAGCTACCCACTCAGTAGCTGAAACACAAGAACCAACCACTGATATTGAAATTGATATACAAGAATTAGAGGTTGAGGGTGCTGCAACTTTACTTTTCCTACACCAAGAAGCTAAAACATAAGTAGGAACTACCATTCCTGCTTCTCCTTCCCAACAACCAGAAGCAACAATGGCATCTGTCTTACAGGAAAATGAGTTTTTAAAGTCAGAACTGGAAGCATATAAGAAGGAACTAGCGAAGGCAAAGGAAGCATATGAAAAGGAACTAAATTTGTACACCTTAGACCGTATAGCAACCTTGTCAGAGAAAACTATAGAAATCCTGTGCAAAGAATATATCTATTGCCAATGTGGAGATATTTACTATCAAGCAGGCTATAAGGTGATTCAAGTCTCAGTGCCAGGAGAAGCCCCTACTCCTTCACCTTTTGAAGTCAAGGAAGAACCTGCTGCAACACAAGAACCAACAGGCCCTACCAAGCTCAAAACTGAACCTGCTGCAACACAAGAACCAGTAGGCCCTAGCAAGCTCAAAACTGAACCTGCTGCAACACAAGAACCAGCAGGCCCTCCCAGGCTCAAGACTAAACCCTGCATTGCAACAAAAGAAACCCCTACTATTGTCAACAAGGTTGTGCAAACAATGCCTATGGAGGAATTTACACCTCCCAACCAGATCAATCTCCCTACTTTTAGGGAACAATTTACTCAAACCTTACCTCATCTCACTACGTCCAACGCTGAAACACAGACTCAGTTATGGGATGAGCAGGCAGCAATACAAAAATGGAAGAAAGAGTATGCTAAAACATAGGCCAAAAACCTACAAGTGCACAGACAAATATGGATAAATCATACTTACTCAAATTGGGAAGCATTAGAATAGACACGCCAGGAAGCTCGTGACCTCAAGAAGAAGAACAAAGACTTGAAAGGAAGATTGGTCCTGGTATTTGATTTGGTACAGAAGCTACTGGCCACAAGAAAGCCATCTTGTAACTACTCCTTATTCCTTATGGAGAGACTCACATGGTTTCAGATCAAATCCATTATAGAAGGTAAACCCCATGGAGTAATACAACCAGCAGATTTTGTCAAGACTTTTGTAGCAGCCTCTACTAGGGATCAACACCTCCTCTGTGAGGCATACTTCCATAATGAGGCCATTCCCAAAAACAGGCTGCTAAACATAAATCCCCTTGTTGGGGACATTCAAATTCGAGCATTCACTTCCTTTCTCTATAATAAGATTTTGTGGCAAGATGACTTTTTGGCTGCTAAGCACAATGAAGATAATCGCCTCCTCTGGATTAGACCAGAACCACAGAGGGAAGCCACCTTTATTACAGAATATTATGAGTTCTTAAAACAACCAGGGGTGACTGAACATGTTCAACAACTACAATCAGAAGTGCTCCAGGATTGTCAACACATCATCAGATCCATAGAGATTCCTGCCCTCCAGGCCAATAACCTATTTTGGCATCAATCCACGGAGAAGAGACAAGAGCACAATCCTTTTGGTCCTGCCAACCTAGAAGTAGCAATTTCCAGGATACCCAACTACATCCAGTGTGTTAGGCATTGTGATGAAAACTGGATAGGGTACCAGTTTTATTTCTCCGTCCTCTGGTTGCCAATAGAAAGGTATCAAGTCAGTTATAATCTGCCTAAGAAGGCAGAAACAACAGCATGGAAAAAATTACAGCAGGTCCAAGGGTTCAGAATGCCAACGGATAGTACCTCCCAAAGTTACTGCTTGAGTAACTTACATGCTCAGAGTCGGTATCCAGACTCTGATTCAAAGTGAGTTGCCTGAGGACACGCAACACCTTGAGTTGGGGGGGATGTTAGGACCACACAATGTACCTTTTTTCCTATACTTTTTTCCACTATTATACTCTTGATCACCCATATTTAAACTCATATTATCACTTTATCTGATCATTCCAAAGGTATACAACGTCCCTTCTCATTACTATACGTTTAATCTGTTTTGCATAATATTTTACATCACTTTCGTACTTAACTATTGATTAGACTACAGATTAGCATTTGAAGCCTGTTGCTGAAACACAGAGCTATTACACAGTCCAGGTCGCAGATGCTGAAACACAGAGCTGTTACACAGTTCGAGGTCGCAGATGCTGAAACATAGAGTTGTTACAGAGTCCAGAGTTGCAGATGCTGAAACATAGAGCTGTTACACAGTCCAGAGCTGTAGATGCTGAAACACAGAGGAAACCGCTAGGACCGACGATGCTGAAACACAAGGAAGCCACTACAGTCAGCAGTCAACAAGCATCAACCGTCGCTCCTACATAAGAATGCCAACACAGTCAAGAACGCAATTCACATGGCTGAAACAACCCGTGAATTGCGATGCTAAAACAACATCAGCAACAACGAGAAGAAGCTGTTACTCCAGTCATAACAACAATCCCTCATTCAGCTCCTGTAATAGCATTCTGTTGCGAGAGACTAGGACATCCTATTCTGGTTTAGAAAGTATATCCGACTAAAGATAGGACTCAGATACACATTGTAATTTTTGATCAATTGCATCGAAGGGATTCCCTCTTTAAATAAGAGGAAATCATCATTCGAGGGATCCAAGTTTTTATGTATTGAAAAGCTTCAGAGAGAGGGATGTACTTCATCTTCAGACTGTAATATGATATTTTGATAGATGAATAAAAGACTGCTTTGAGTATCCTTCTCTAGCTTTCTCGTTTCAGGGGAATCTTGTGGGAAGGGAGGGCCCACCTTCTTCACAAGATTCACCCGTTAATTTTAGAGTGTGTTAGTATAATCTTTGTTTATGCGTGATTAACTTTCATATGCTGAAACACTACTTTTAAAGAATTCAGCTTTGCTGAAACACTACTGAACTCTGTCTTGTTAAGATTATTGAATGTTACATTCTCTTTATTAGCAATCTTGTGTGATGATTTTATGAAGCTAGCCGGAGACTGGGTTAAGGGTTCCTGCTTAGGAAGGAAGGGATCAAAATATCTTGTTCTCTGTAGATTTCAATTATTTCTGCAAGTTTACTAGCCAGAGACTGGGTTAAGGGTTCCTGCTTAGGAAGGAAGGGATCATAATATCTTGTTCTCTGTAGATTTCAATTATTTCTGCAAAAGTGCTAGCCAGAGACTTGGTTAAGGTTTCCTGCTTAGAAAGGAAGGGATCAGATTATCTTGTTCTCTGTAGACTTCAATTACTTCTGCAAGAGTGATAGCCAGAGACTTGGTTAAGGGTTCCTGCTCAGAAAGGAAGGGATCAAATTATCTTGTTCTCTATAGATTTCAATTATTCCTGCAAGGTGTGCTAATCAGAAATAAGGCTAAAAGTTCCTGCTCAGAAAGGAAGGAATTAGATGGCCTTGTTCTCTACTAGATAGAGTTAATTTTCTCTGCATTACTGTTTTCATGAAAGAGTGTTAATCAGAAATAAGGTGCTGAAGTCTCTGCTTGAGAGTAAGGGTCCTGTTCTCTGGTTACAGAGTAGTTGTTCTTTCCTGTTGCAATTCTTATTTTAATGTAATCCAGGATTCCTTAGATTAATCTTTAAGATCTGCAATAGGTAGGTTGCTTTCCTGTAACTTAAGTCAGAACTTCAGTTCATACAAAGCAAGTGTGATGAATATAGTTTCTTTTACTACAACTTTAAGTTGCTTTTGGAATTGAGCATATATAGTGCGTGGTTATCTTTGAAATAAACAGACTTCCCTGGGTTGACAATTTATGTATCACTTGATTGTTTGAATTATTTGAGCAATTATAGTGACCAACACCTGTCATGCCAATCTTTTTGTCTTTATTTTTCAACTGACTGATGGAAGTCTGCTAGAAATATTTTCTCCTTGAGTTCTTGTAGATCCATAAGTCTCTACGCAATTGATTCCTCCTCCGACATATGTGTGATATGTGCAATGTAAAACCTTGGAGTGATGAAATCTGTAGGCACCACTGCCTCTTTCCCATAAACTAGCTGGAACAGTGTGTACTTATGGAGTTTCTTTGTGGTTGTCCTGTAACCCCACACTACTGTTGGAACTTTTTCATCCTAGTCCTCCCAATTTGCACAACAAAGTTTTTTCAATCCTCTCTCCGGGATCTTATTGAATGCTTCTACTATTCCATTGGCCTGCGGGTGGTACGGGCTTCTTTTTTGATGTTGTATCAGGAACTCTGTTGTAATTTTTTCTATCATTCTACTAATGAAATGAGCTCCCTGATCACTGGTTAGGTTCCCAGGACATCCAAATCGAGTGATAATATTCTCAAAAATGAGCATGGAAACAGTATCTGTCGAACAGTCTTGAGCAACTGTTGCTTCAGCCCAACGTGTAAGGTATTCATTTGCAGTGATGATGTACCTATCCTTTGAATTCTTGGCTATGGGGTTGATTGTTACAATGAATTCAAATTCCCACTTCTAAAATTCTTGTAGAGATTGAACTGGTTGTAGTGGTAATTCATTTTGTCATGAAGGATTTCCCACTCTTTGATACACATCACATGATCTAGCATATACCTTTGAATCCTTGAAGAGCATTTCCCACCAAAGTCCAACTTGTAGAAATTTATGTGCAATGGCCTTTAATCCTACATGACCTCTCGCAACTCCATTGTGGCATTCCCAGAGTATATCCTATCTTTCATGGTCCAAGACGCATCTCCTGATGATACTATCTAGTCCCATTTTATACAATGGTCCCATGATCAGCTGGTAATCCATTGCTATAACAACCATGTGTTGTTTCTGGGTTGCATAATATGTTTCTTGGAAGGACCTTGTACTTAAGAAGACTATTATGTCCTCCAGGTACTCGGGTATGGCCTCAACCCGGAACAAGTATGCATCTGGGAGCTGATCGTCGAGTGCTCCACCACTTTCCCTTGACTCTAATTTGGACAAGTGATCAAGTCCGACATTTCATCTTCCCATATTAACAATAACTTCAAACAAAAACTCCTGAAATAACATCAACCATCTACAAATTCTCCCATCCAACATAGGTTTGTTAACTAGATATTTCAATGTAGAATGATCAATAAAGAACTTTAAATGAGAACCTAACAAATAATGTGTAAATTTATGCAAAGCATAAATCATGGCTAGACCCTCCCTTTCTATCATTGTGTAGTTGCACTTAGCTTACGACAAATTTTGGATCACAAATTAGATAGGATGATCCATGGCTCCATCTCTAGGTTGTGCTAATATATCTCCTAAGGAAATTCCTGAAGCATCTACATGGATGTGAAATTCATTTTCCCAGTTTGGGAATATCAAAATCGGTGTTGTGAAGAGCTTCTCCTTGAGAATCTCAAATGATTTATCACATTCTCAAGTCCATTGGAACATTTCATCATTTTTCAGTCGGTTTTCCAAAGGTGCAATAATGTTTGGATATCTTCGGATGAACCTATGATAGTACCCTATTTGTCCCAGCATGGAGTGCAACTTCTTAGCACTCGAACGTGGTGGCATATTCACAATGACCACAACTTTGGATGGGTCTACCAATACTCCTTGGCAGGCTATTTGGCCCAAAAAATTCCCATGTGGTACAGAAAAGACTTTTTGAGATTCAATGAGATTTGCAATTCTCTATATCTGTCAAACATTAGCCTTAATAGAGCTACATGTTCTTTGAGAAAACTATATATCGTCCAATCATCCATATAAAATTCTATAAACTTGTGAATGAAATATTGAAAAGTTGTTATTACAATCTTGGAGAAAACTGCAAGGGTGTTCTTTAAGCTACATGGCATCACAATGTATGTGAAAGAGCCCCATTATGTTATGAATGTGGTATTATTCTTGTCCTCTTCGGCTATCCTAACATGGTGCTACCCTGAAAATACATCTATGAATGAGTATGCTTCCTTCCCCACAACCTATTCTAGCACATCATCAGTAAAAGGTGTTGTGAAAGGGTCATGCACACAAGCAGAGTCAAGGCTTCTATAGTCCACACAAACCCTAATATCCTATGTTCCCTTCTTTCTTTGAATAATGATTGGACTGACCCATTCTTCTTCTTCCACTACGAAAAATGAGTCATGCCTCTGAAATTTTATCTATCTCCTTCTTAACCTTCTCTTTTACTCTAGGGTTAAGGCAGTATGGCCTATGTCTCATAGGCTTGGATCATAGTTTCAATTTGATTTTCATTTCTCCCATAACTCCTTTTATTCCCTTTAACTCTGAGAATGTCTTTGGGAACAAATCCTAATATTCTCATAGTAGACTCTATATCTCTTGATTGGTTTTCTCATTCCACTAGTCTCCTACCATAGCTATCTTAGGTTGCTATGTGGTCCCTATATTGATTTTTCATAATTTTAATGGGTGATTGTAGGAACTATTGGTCTGACTAGGTATGGTGTTCTAGATTTGTTTGTTCCCTTCTGTCTCTTTGATGGATAGGTTCCTCAATTCCTCTAAGTCATCTTGTATTTCTGAATCTCTGCTAATTTGATAGCATTCTATAGGATTCTTGGTTGAGGGAAGGTGAAGGTTAGTCTGAGGTTCCTAGCTATGCTTTGGACATACCACTTGGTTTGATTTTTGATTACTATCATCTGTAAAAAGAAATTCTTTAATATTTTGCAGGACTACTTCAAGATCAGGGTACTTACTTGTAAATGAGAAGTCCTTGCAAAAATAAGGTGCCAACATCTTCCAATTGCTAGTCTGTCTTCTGGTTTCCTTGTGTATGAACCAAGATTTTGGGATTGGTCCTAGAGAGTGGGGAAATACCCGAACCCATAAATGAAAGGGTATTTCCGCAGCTTTCCATTGTCTCACACATTGTTCAATATGCGCTTTAGGATTAGATTCTTCGCTAAACAGTTGTGCAACTTGGATATATGTCCTCCTCTCAGATTCCAGTTGCTCCTTGTTCTGAAACCTATACTTGATGGATTACTTCACATCATCCCAATCTCTGAGTAGGTTTTTGTGATTTTCTCACCATCTGGCAGGGGTGTCCTGAAAAGCTACATCTAGTACTGAGATTCTTTGATATTCTACTACCTTTTATTCCATGTTGAGCAGAAAATTGTCTAGTTCTGAGGTACCATCGCATACTGGGTGTTCTCTAACTTTGGTCCCAACCCATCTAATTACTCTGACAATTGCACATATTCTTGAGAATATTTTGTACGAACCTTTTTTGCAATTGTCAAAAGTGAATTCTTAATCTTCGTTTGCTAACTATATGCTTCTCCAACTTATTGATCCATCAACAATAGGATTTATATAATCATCACTTGTTCTTTTTTTTTACGGTGTACAATTGGTCCAAGTATTCTCCCTCCATATTATTGTATGTTGGCTCTGTATGTCTAGGTCCTACATATGGATCCAAAGTTTGAACTACCTTGATTGCATCACCCTCAAAGGTCATGGTGTCTTTCTTCAAGTCAATTACTACATAGTTGTCGTAGGCCCAATCAATTCCAAGTAGTGTAGGGTAAGGGTCCTTATCTCAAATTATTTCAATCACTTCAAAGTCAACCACTGTCTTTACTCTTGCAACATCTATTTCCACATTCTCCAGTATTCCTATGGGGAAAATACAATATTGATTTTCGATTCTTAACTGAATTGGGAATATGTCAGCCTAGGTTTTCCTAAGGCTTCCCAGGTCTTCTTAGGAAGAATGTTCACATCACATCCTATATCCAACATGGCATCCTTAATATCAAATTCATCTAACTGGGATACTATTCTGAATTCTTTTCTGGTTAGTACTTTTCTTCTTTGTACTCTCTGAGTACTCTTCTTAGGAATATTTTCCCTTATTCCTTCTTTTATGGGTTCTTCATTCCCTAAGATTAGGTATAGTGCATTGCACATTTTTTTTTTAATCGGTCATTCCCAAGAATGTCGGATAATAATTGAAACCAAAGGTCAACTACATTTTGAGGTTTCTCAAGTTGTCTCGGTATGACTACAAGTTTTTTGGGTGAAGGGGGTGAAGAAGGGACTTGCACAATATTAGGGTAAACAATAGGTTGTGGGTGTTTTTCTCACATCTCTGGGCTAGGAATATTCTAAAATACTTATATGGCATATTTAAAGAACAAATGTTGTTTTAGAGGGTCGTACCTATCTTCTTTAGGTGTTTCTTTTGGGATCTGAGGTAGAGTATCATCATCAACTCTTTTATTTTCTCCTCCTCAAGTAACAATATTGAGGTTGGGAAATTTTCCCTTAATAAATATCTTAATTTTTGAACTAATGAGGTTATATCCTCATTGTCATACCTTATATTCCCATTTTTCGATTAATTATGGGTAGTCTTCAGTTGCGTTCCCATTGGTTCTGTAGTGAGAAAACCAGGGTCGCCTTAGATGCGGATAGTCTCTATCCATGTGACATTTATCATCACAGTTATAACAACTGCTTGGCCCTCTTCCCCCAGTTCTTCCTACTCTGAAATATCCTCCGGCTCCACCTCATTAACCTCTTCCTGGTCCCTGAGGGTTTTCATTCACCCTGAATGTTATTTGGTCTAACCTATATGCAATTTCATCCAACGCTCTACATTGATTGGTCGTATGCATGGTAGATGCGCAGAACTCACAATGTATTGTATTTGGTATTGTTGAATATTTCTACATAATGGGGCATTGTCTTGGCCCATGCCCATGGTTTCAGAAGATTTCACAATACTTAGTTGCTGATGCTTCTTGGCTCCCATGAAAAGCATGATACGGGGCGGGGTTATGGAATGATAAGTTCATAGACACTTGCACAACTCCTCCCGTGGGTCTTGGTGGGGGTCCCATCAGATTTTGAGGAGGTCCCATTTCCATCATTTGTTGACATTCATTCACTAAATGTCCTTCTATATAACATCTGGTGCACCAGACCTGAGGTCTTCCTGGTCTAGGTATCGTCAAATCTTGAATATTTTCTGTAAGTGTCGATATTTTCCCTTGTAGTTGTGCCAATTTTTCATTTGTTGGGGGTCTGGTCACTCTCAAGCTCCCAGGGTATCATTCCATGGCTTCAATCTTCATCGATTGTTCCAAGGCATGTGTTAGGGTGGCTATCCATTGTTGCATTAATGGAATCTGGGTCAAACGTAGCAATCCCTGAATGTACCATTCCCTTTGATGTTATTCATGGATTGGATGTGTTAACCTCCCTATTTCATATTTAAAATTATAGTTGTATTCCCAGGCTGATTCACCTTCCTTTCAGTGGATCTCGCATAGCTAAGGCAAAGCTTGTTGTTCTAACTTAGGAAGTTTTAATTATGCTATGAACCTTGTCCTTACCTGGCCAAGTCTAAACACTTGACCTTGCATTCCTGGCACTCTTGGCTCAATCATACTCATGTACTATTTTAGAGTGCGACCTCTCAAGGCAGTATGGAACTCGACCAACTTATTCGCATCTGGAGTCCCTCTGGATCCCTAGATTACTTTACACAAGAACCAATGCTTCTCAACATCTTCGTCTCCCTTACCCCAAAATTCTGGGTATCGAGCAATTGAACCTCATGCATGACTAGCCATCCCTGATCTACCAGGGGATCCCAATATCCTCCCTATACTCGTGCTTCCAGGTTGTGACTAACTAACTAATTGTAGTGGAACAAAAATATCATGAGAAGGTAGTATTGAAATTACCACTTGTATAAAAGACACTTGGGGTATGGGCGATTCGGGTCTGGCACCACTGGCTTGATGAAAATTTTCTTTGATATGGGGGTTCTCATTTTCTTCTACTGGAACAGTATCTTCAGCTGGATTCATGATCTCTCCTGTCATCGGGGCTGAAATCTCTCTTTCTTATTCAAGATTCATGCCAGATTCCTCCTCTCTTACGTTTACACCTTCTCTTTCTTGTCCAACCTCCTTGGGACTTATTTCTCTATGTGCTTCTCTCTCACTCAATATTTGACTGACCAGTCTTTCCTATCTTATCATCTTCCACAAACCTTCCATCTGTCTTTCCTCTAATTCTCATGGTCCGAATTCTTTCCTTAACTTCTCATATTGTAGTGTTTCTTTCTTGATCTTTCTGCACCACCACTTCTCAACTATGGTGGCTCTCTTCACGGATCACTCATCTCTTGAGTCCATTTATTGATGTTTCCCCCCCATTTTTCAAAGAACCATTCCCCTCTCTCAGGCCATGACTCTACCCAAACCTTTCCCTACCACAAGTGAGGATTTTTACGCTACCATGTCATTCAGAGACTTATTCAACATCCCTTCTTCCATCAAGAAAACTTTAATCCATAGGGGGATCTCTCTCAGCAGTCTTCCCCTTGGGTATTTCTTGAAAATCATCTCTGTGCGCGAAAAATATCGATGGTTCTCAGCTGAAAAATCGATAATATATCCTTATAATGTGGTATGGACAGAAAAAAAAATCGCCCACATGAATGGACAATCTAGTTGATGAAGTATTGCAATATTTTTTTTGTCCTAAGTACAGATTGTCTTGAATCATTCTTGGAACTCTGGAGCTTCTTGGAGCCTCTTTATCAAGTGGAAAAGTTATTCCAAGAACTTGACCTAGAAAATCTCATATTGTTTGCATGATCTTTCTGAGTAAAAAACTTCTTCATGAGTATCTTCTACCGATTTTCCCCTTAGTTTCACTTATTTCCATATGAGGGCGTCACAGTTTCTTTCCCACCATTGGTCAATACTAGATCTATAAATCCATGGAAGCATCCTCCCTATAGGTTCCCCTTTAACACAGGTCCTAGCAACATAACCATTTTGTTGGCGCACGTTTGATCAGACCAGGGTCCTTCTCAGGTTACCAAAAAAAGGTATCAAGTAGTCTAGAGAACTGACATTTTCATCTCCTCTGAAGAGAAGAAGTCTCACCTGAAGCGCTGTTGAGACAAATAGATAGGGAAGGGTAGGGAATGGTAGGAAAAGGACTTAGAAGGATTCACAGAACCTTTAGGACTCATTTTTTTCATAGGGGAAGACCCAGGGTTCAACACTGCAACAACGCACCAACAAAACCCTAACTACTGGCCCTTTCGGCAATACCTGCGAAGCAGATGAAGTCTCACCCGAGGTAGAGGCAAGGGGGGTTGCAGGACTCACATGTCTACAACTAAGATGGGACACATATTCGTGATTACAATAATTAATAGATCACATAGCCAACAAAATGCATTATATTATGATTCTCATTCACATCGTAGATTAACCCTTATTATAGATCAACGCAGTAACAATCAAGATCAAGCACTTAAAATCACTTAGCATGTAGAATTAAATCAGATATATCATTCATTCATCTTTAATAACATTAAGTACTAATCAACCACATTAGATGAATTCATCATACATTATAACAAAAGCACTAAGCAGATAAACATATGCTCTATTGGTCGAACCCACAAAGTCCGAAGGGTTCTAAGGGTTAACACAAACGTTCTTTCTCTAGATTCGGCGATCATGAAGAACTTAGACATCTCCCAAAATAATCTCATCCATTCATTTTCCAATGAAAGGATCTCTCCTTTCAGGACTTAAATCCCACTATCCTACCTGAGCTTTGCCAGCTCCTTAAGTGCTTAGATATTATGTGTTAATTCTCATGAACTTAACGCTTACAGGAATCCTTCGCACACCTCTTGCGCTCATTTATCAACTCTATAACTAAAGAGGGTTCTCGATATTTTCCCTCCTCAAAGAGGCTCTGTGCACACATTCACTACCTCTCTTGATCTTGACTGACCCCCTCCTTCAAAATTAATGTGAGTGTCATCATGCACACATGAGGTTATGCCTAAAGTCAATGAATTCACAGTTCATTCATTTTTAACTTGAGCCACCATAGGGCTCAGGCATATACAAGTACAGGTGAGAGAATTTATTATTTTCTTAAATACACAATTAGGAATAATTGAAAGGATACAATATAACCATTAAGAAAACATGTCCATCCCTACAATATTAATAGGATACCCAACTTTAATGCACATTTACCACTTAAATACAAAGGATATCAGATTACTTATCTATTACATGTGGTATCCAACTAAATGATTGTGGGTGTTCATCCTTCCACCCAACCATAGCCTCAAAGGCATTCAGTCCTAGCACTCTGGACAGCCCAGTGCCAAGCCATGATATCACCAGGGAATTTTTTCCAATTCTCATCGATCCTTTCTCTTTCGTATCTTCTGTGAGGTTTATCATATGCTTCCTTGGCATCAATCTCGTGACCTTCTACTATTCCAAAAATGGAAGGAATAATAAACAATTGTCATATTTAGATGCTTAAAGTTGTTTAAAGAGTTCAACTATTAATTAATCATGTTGTAAAAACAGAGATATGAACAACAAAAACAGAGATAAATACAATAAGAGCTTGATAACGAAGTTCACCAATGAGTGGCTACGTCTTCAGGCCCACTTCCAAGTGGAGGACCTCTTTATTGATCTTCAAATGCTAAAGTTCTTTACAGTGGCTCCTTATTGTTACATAACATGCTTCAGATCTATTGTGAAAGACCTCCTTGCTCAGACCCATGCATGACTCATCAAACTCCTCTCACAAACATGACAAAAAGGCCTCTCAAAACATGAGAAAAAGGCCAAAATATAAACTGATCCTTCAAATCCCTGCATCCAAAAATCCCCCTCTCACAAGCTTCAAAAAACTCAGTTTTTATAGTTTTCATGCTCAAATGAGGAAGCCCAACTTCCCCTGAAGATATGGCCTCTTTCTGGGATCAAATCCCCCTCCAAATGGCCAAGATATCCTCAAAAAACCAATTCTGGTCCAAAAATCAGGCAAACATCAATACTCTATAATTAAAAATCCACTTTTAATAAAAACTACACAAAGTAGCCCCCTTGGGTTATGTGTGTGCCCCCTTTACATGGTCATATGCACACCATATGGCCAAGCACCAGCCCTTTGGGCTGTGCTAGCCTTGAATAGGCTCTAACTCTTGGTTACATGGTGCATTCCATGGAACCTTTGGCCTAAATATGAAGCATGCACGCCCTTCAAGGGATAACCCCTGGTCTTGTGGGATCTCTGAAAATCGAGGATGGAAAGGTAGAGAAGCTTGTGGCTATGGATCATGCCCTTGTGGTTACATGTGTTCTGACAAATGACCATGGGCTGGTTGGGTGGTTATGCTAGGCCCCACGCCCTGGGTTCTATGTTGTAACAAAACGACCATGCGTTGGGGCTTATTCCCAGCCCCCTCCTCCACGCCATATTCATATATTAAAGTTTAAATAATTTTAAACTTGTTTCATATAGCAAGACTCATGTGGGCGCGTTGGTGTTTGGAACTTTCCCAAAGCACTTGGAATATGATGGGTGGTCATGGGTTTAAAACCCATGGACCCCCCAAACATTTTTAGAACTTGCCACTTGTACTGCTGACTGGGTGCCACGTGGCTACCCATGCCTCGGCCACATGGCACCACCACATTTGCCCAAATATTGACAAGTTTCACATGCCACATGTCCAAATATGATTTGATTTTTCATTTTCCTAGTCAACTACTGCCACATGTCTCTTCCATTTCAGCATCATGAGGTGTCTATGGTGATGTCATGCTGATGTCAGCATTGACTTTTTTCCAGTTTGACCTTTGACTTTTTAACTATTTGAGAATCCGATCAAAGTACGATAACTCTCACGTACAGAGCCCATTTGAGAAAGTAAATATATGGTTGGAATCAGTGCGACAAGGTAGTCTCAATGGAATTGGTTTCATCCAATTATGAGAACTTTCATTTTTGATCATTTTTTGGACCTAGGGAGCCTCCTGGATTATTCCTCCCCACTTGGAAGCTTTTGGACCACCAAAAGTCTAGTATCAGTTGGTAACTAAGTGAGGATATTGTGTCCTCACCTTCCCGGTCTCCATCCACTTGGACTAACTTGGATTTGTGCCCTTCAATCCCACTCGAAGATACTCCACATTGCTCCTGTGAGAAGTTCAAACTCCTTTGTCCAATATGGGGTCTTCTTTCAACTCATTCATATATTCAGGAGAAAAATATTTGATGGTAGGAATTTGAACATTCTATCCTTGATCCTCGATCATAGGAGGCTCATACAATATCAAGTTTTCCACATTTACAACTAAATAGATTTTCATATATGGAGGCAATTCTAACCGGAAAGCATTAGTACCAATCTTGTCTAAAATTCTGAAAGGACCATAACGAATTGGTTTAATATTTTTACCTTCACCTTGCATCCTTTCCTTGCTAATGTATAACCAAACTTGATCTCCTTCTTTGAACTGATGATCAACTCGATGCATATCATGCCTCACCTTGTACTTGGCCTGGCCTTTCTCCAGCTATTCTTGTACTGCCTGATGGATCAACTGGATCCATTCAATGAACTTTGTAGCCCTGTCCACATCACCGTGTCCTCCTACTGCAATGTCTTTTCCAAAGACAAAATCCAAAGGAGACTTTGGCAAGTACCCCAAACAAGTTTCAAATGGATATCTCTGAGTAGAAGAATGTTTGGCTCGATTATACATATGTTGTACATAACACAAATGTTCATCCCAAAGCTTAGGATGTTTGTTGCAATATGCCCAAAGTAGATGCACTACTATCATGTTCACCACCTCTGTCTGTCTGTCCATCTGTGGATGAAATGTTGTACTCTTATTTAACCTAGTGTCCATAAGTTCCCGTAATCTTGACCAAAATTCCCCCAGGAATATGTAGTCTTGATCAGATACAATAGAAGTGGGTAAACCAAAATGAGCCCATACATTTTCAAAGAACATTTAAGTTGTTTGTTCAATTGTGACCTATTTTTTACAAGGAATCAAGACACACATTTTGGTGAACCTATCCACAACTACATATAGGTAATCATGACATTTTCTATACATAGATAATCCCCCCACAAAATCCATAGATACACTTTCGCATGGTCTAGAAGGAATAGGAAGTAGAGTGTACAATCCTAGCTTCCTGTTACTTGGTTTTCTTATTGCACACATAGTACATCCTTTTACATATTTAGACACATTTTCATGCATTCAAGGCCAATAAAAAAATCTTTGTAACTGAGCAACTGTTTTATCTACCCCAAAATGCTCTTCTATGAGAGAAGTATGTGCCTCTCTAATGGCATGGACTCTTTCACGTTCTAGAATACATCACTTGCCCAAATGATACAAGAGTTTGTCTCTACTATGATAATTCAGTTCTTCTGCTCTTTTACCATTATTTAAAGTTTCATAGACTTCCTGTTGCACCTTGACCAAGATTTGGGATAACCTTGGTCATTTTGACCTATTTTGGGACTTCGACAGCTACTCGAAGAAGGAGCGCCAAGTGAAGCAAAGAGAATGGGATATCGGTCCATTTTTGGACCCCTTTTAGGGTTTTGGGTTAATATAATGGGAAAGAGATGTTGGCCCATGGGTTTACCCACACTTAGGATCACTTTTGTAATGTATAAATAGATACTAAGGAAATGTAAGGATTGTTGATGGTTTAGTGCTAGTAGTTAGATATGTGTGATCGGATGTGGATTGTAAATTCTATGTGCATTATTGCAAGAGGCTTGCAGAGATAAGTGCAATATGTAAGAGGTTGTAGAAGGATTTGTACTGAAGTGAAAAGAATAAGGATCTAGCGAGCTACGCAGATCTTATGACCCATCTGAAGTAAGGGTTTTGAGTGGCTTTGTGTTGTAACTGATTGAAGACACTAATAAAGAAGAAGAGTTGGTGGACGTAGCCCCAGGGTGGGGGTGAACCATGTAAATTTGTGTGTGATGCTTGGTGCTTCGGCTTGATGTGTTCATTTCTTCTTCTGCTAAGTGTTTTGATATTTTTAGATAGATCTATTAATTCTTTGTGCCTCCTAGATGTATGTCAATAGTGGGACCTGACATGTATGAGAATGCTTAGTGATAAACTACTATAACTAATCTATTTTGTTGTGGCTAAGTGCTGAAATACCTTTGAACACTACGATGCTTTGTGCTATCTGTGAAGCATAATAATATTTTAACATTAATGACTGACCAATGCTAAGTTCTTTGTACGTGATATAATATTATATTTGTGTCCCAGCTAAGGTTGCAGACACTTGAGTCTTTCAACCACCTCTGCATCTACCTCAGGTGAGACTTCATCTACTTCGCAGGTGTTGCCGAAAGGGCTGGTAGTTAGGGATTTTTTGGTGCAATGTTGTAGCGTTGAATCCTGGGTCTTCCCCTGTGCCAACAAATCGTTCCATTGTTGGGACCTGAAACTATGATTGTTGGGAACTAGAGAAGAATAAGCTTTATGCAAAGAAAGATCTATGCGTAGATTTGTTTCCCTAGTGCGTAGTGTTCTACTTGAACTGTGAAGCTTTGTGCCAAGAAAGAAAGGTTAGATCTGAAGAAAAGAGGTCAGATATACAAGAAAAGTGGTTGATACTGAAGAAAAGAAGCAAGATTTGAACGCTTTGTACTTTAAGAAAGGTAAAAGTGGAATTTTCTAATTAAAAGAGGTAATATCTGTAAGCTGTGTGCCCTGATAAAGGTAAGAAAGTTCTAGATCTGAAAGCTTTTTGCTCTATAGAAGTAAGACAAGTGGAAATGTTTGTTTTTAAAGTATGGATCTAGGTATTTTTGATAGATTTTGTCTCGATTAAAACCTAGGGCATTAACATATGAAATAAAGATTGATATGAATAGATATGATAAGTATAATGATAGATATGTTATACCTATGCATAGAAAGAATGTTTGGACTAACAAATGGATGTAGGATCCTAGAAATAATTTGTTGCAGATTGGCCCCTATGATCCTGGTGCGAAGTACATAAGAGGTTGGGGATCAATTACAAGAAATAGAGGATTAACCCTCTATTACAATTGCAGAAAACAAGGACATCTAGCTAAGGAATGCCCTGGTGGAGGAAATAGTTGTCTTTGTTGCAAATCTCTAGATCATGAAGTATTGGATTTCCCCAGAATTATTGCTAGGCTCAAAGGAATGAATTTGAACCCTAACACAAATCCAGAGATAGCAGAACCTCAGAAAGAATCAAGGAAAGTATTAATTCAGATGAAAGAAACCCTGAATGAACACCCACATGTCAGATTATCAGAGATCTTTAAAGAAAAAGAATGCATCGAAGAAAGGATAGGGGAATTCGACATTGATTGTGTTCTAGATGAGGAAACACAAATGAATATCATGATGGAGAGAACGTGGGAAGATATAGGGAAGCCTGCCATGAACCCTTCAGTAGGAAGAATAGAACTCTTAAGAGGAAAATTGGTAAACCTATGTGGAAGGCTCACTCAGATATCTGCGAATGCTAATGGAACTTCGACTGAAGACGATTTTGAGATTATTAAATTTATTAAGGACATCGCCCTATTTACTATGTTACTTGGAAAACCTTGGATTGACAGAGATCGAGTTAGACGAAAGGAAGAAGCATAAGTTTTGGAACATAAGAAACAATAATTAAAATATTTTATGAACAAGAAGATTGCACAGTTGATTGAAGAAAAAAAAAATAGATCAAAGCTCCTTGACACTAGAGACCCCAATGTGAAAGCTGAAAGAATGTCAGAAGGCTTGCAGAAGACTGAAGCACCTGTCACAGAGAAAGAAGAATTATTACCCCGGAGAGAATCTCAATAGCACACAGTGACTATGCTAAAAGAATATAGGAATCAGAATGGAAAAAGATAGACCAAGTTGAAGATTACTGGGAAGAAGGATAGAAAGTTAAGTAAGAAGAGGATGAAGATTGAAAAGTTACAGGAGATTCCAGTTGGAACATCGCAGAAAGAAGACTTGCAGAATGGGAGCTTCGCCAAGATATCAGAATAGCAACCTATGGCACTTCGTCGTGGAAAAGCAATATAGTCGTTGGACCGATATAACCATTCGAATTTTTCCCTGAATGGACATAAAAGAATTAAAGGATCAACACTAGACCATTGAACCTCGCCATAATAGATAGATAAATGTTAATGGAAGCTTCATACTCATTGAAATTAGACCATTTCCAAAGTTCTTATTTAGCTCGTTGTTCCATGCCCGAAGAACACTTTTTCCAACTAAGAATTCAAAGCCCACATAATTAGTGATTGTATACAATGGTCAAGCAACTTGATTGTTCATCCTAGTGAATTATCTGAGATCATCGTGACCCCAATTATTTTTCCCTAGTGCGTATGTCCGACGAGCTCACCGGAGTTGAAGAATCTATCACATAGGTCATCCTTGATTTAAGGACTGAGAGAGTCATGTCAGAAAGAGGAATGTCCACTGGAGTCCAATCATCATTGACAAGAGGAGTAGAAGCTTCTCCATCCACTACTCGAGTTGGACCGTCCTAACAGGTTGATGAGAAGAGAATGAAGCATAAGGATGATCTTGCTAATGCTAAACTGATTCTGAGCTTTTTCCCACTTACCTACCCCCTCTGCATGGTGAAATCAATCGTGACAATGTGCCCTAAGAATTTGAGTATGCTATCGTCAGTGTGTACTTGCCGAAAGGGGTGCGCACAGTTCGTGCTGATCAGGACAAGCTCATAGCGTTGAAGTTTAGTAACTTCAACCTCGATGATAGAAAAGTCTATAGTATGCTCTCTCTACAAAAGTATCTAACGAAGATGAAGGGAAAAAACTCAAAGATCGTCCCACAGTCTTAGACCCATAACCTTGCGTAGTCAACATTGTTGAATGTCATGAAGATCCCACACTTTGGTAGGCACCAGGAGGTGAATGCATGTGTAAAGTTTCTTCTATCTTTCTATCATGGAGGCTACTTGTGGTTGAACTGTCGTTTCATAGTGGATCCGACCTTGATCAATTGGATCATAGGAATCAACATGTAAGGCCCTAACCCACAGTATTTTTATCTTGGACAGACCATAGACAGAGCACTAGCAACGAAGATCAAAGAAACCTATGGAAATGTCGAGAAGGGCACGTGAGGCTACAAGGTATCCTCTATTCAGAGCGGCGCAGTCTGCCTTGCTTGTTAGCTGATCATAGACAGGTTATTTCACAAGAACCGTCCCACCCAAGTGAATGTATTCGTAGTTGATCTCGCAGGGAAGTGCACAGAAGGACTTCAAATGAATTGAGTGAAGTACTTGGTGAATCATCTTGAATTGGATTGCAGGGAAGCACAAGGCCAAGGGTATGAGTTCCATTTCAATTGGCTTCTCATATTGATCTCCTTATTAGCATGGGATATGCCAGAGGGTGCCACTTTCCCAAAGACCGAGCCATTTGAACCTTTGGCTGCGAGGTTCAGTACCCTGTGGTACTCGACCGATATGAGAAAGAAATGGCAGTCGAATGTCATATTCCACGTAAAATACAACTAGCTGAATATCGCCATCCAGTCTATGCCTCGCATTACCTCAAACACACTCCATAGATTCATACCCTTAATGAAGTTCAACATAGATTGCCACTTCATTTATATAACAGTGTGAGTTGATGAACACAAGCAACAATTGTAGTCTTATTACAAGTTGACCAAGAAAGACATCGAAGAGATCACCAAGGATTGGCTAGAAGACCTTCTCATTCCAGCTAACCCCGCAGAGTTGTATGATATTGATAGCCCAGATATTGTACCAGATACACCGAGACCAAGAAAAATGAAGAAGACTGAAGAGGTTCACGAAGTAGACAGTGCATCTATAAGGACCACCTCTATCACACTAGACGAAGGAGGTGATGGAAAAGAGATAGAAGGCACAAAAATTGAACAACAGAAAGGCGAAGTACCACCGCCCAGGGACAAATAAGACTCTTTGAAGAAAATCAAGGTCTCACCTCTGAAATCTTCCTCCCAAAAGAAACCTAGAACCCCTATAACCAAGATGCAAAGTACCCCCACGTTGGATGACTTTGATTTCATTGTTGCAGCGGTAAATGATGCTTCAAAGGAGATAGTAGAGAAGCAGGAGGTGAAGAAGGAGAAGATGTATAACCGTATATAAATTGAACTCCATGGAGTGCAGCAGGCACTCCAGTCTAGCCACTCAGTCCCCATTGTTCTTATGATAGTAGGGACAGTAGAACCAGGAGATGATCCATCTCAACTTCACTGGATTGCTAATATGGTCGAAGCTCACCTTCCAAAAGCTCAATAAGACACAACACAAGCCACCCAGGCTTTGACACAGGTACAAGGAGTACTTTTCGAGAAACACAGTGTTGTCGAATGAGAAAAAATTGCTCTTCAAGTACAGTGGGACAAAGAGAAAGAAGATCTACATCAAAGCAAGGAATAGTTGCTCGCAGAGCAGCTTGAAGTCAAGGAACTAGTCAACAGAGCACTCCACTTTGTGACTGTTATCAAAGTACATGCTGAAGAGAGAGTTCCACAATAGGTGGAACAACTTGAAGAAGTTATACATAAGCTTCAACAACGCATTTCTGATCTAGAACTCCATGATGTACCCGAGACCCCTTAGGAGATAAGAGTCTAGCGAGAAGAAACTTCTCGCAGTGCAGTTAACTGATTGAAAGATCTTTCTTTGGAGTGCAAGAAAATCAATAACTAGAGTGCCCAAACTTATGAGAACCTTACAGAGAATCCATAATTAAAGGCGCTAGAGTCAAAACTTCAGGAAGCAAAGAAACATGTGGATACATTAATGGCGCAGCTGAAGGCCTTGTCTATAGTGGATAGAATGAAAATATCTCATGAACAATGCACAACTGAGTAGTAGATACATATGATCCATAGAAAAGTGATGGAAGTCACTCAGTGAATCCAACCGGTGCAAGACAAGGCATGCATGTTATTTTTCGAGATTGAAAGCCAAGGAGCAGAGCTTGAGCAAGTCGTCATCACTATAGAACAGTGCTTGGAAGGACCGGTAAATGACATAGTGATCCTGGAATTCACATAGCAGGAGGCCACAACAAAACAATAGGTCGAAGAAGCTCGAGCCAAGATCGAGGCTTTCAAAGTAGAATTGCACAGACCAGAGTGACTTGGGATGAGTCACATGTGAGTGTTGGGGGCCTGTTGGCCCTTGACCAAGTTTTGGGATAACCTTTGTCATTTTGACCTATATTGGCACTTTGACAGCTAGTCGAAGAATGAGCTCCAAGCGAAGTAGAGATCACGAGATATCGGTCCCCTTTTGGACCCCTTTTAGGTTTTTGGGTTAATGTAATGAGAAAGGGATGTCAACCCATGGGTTTACCCATGCTTAGGCCCACTTTTGTAATGTATAAATAGATACTTAGGCAATGTAAGGATGGTCGATGGCTTAGTTCTAGTATTTAGATCTGTGTGATCGGATGTGGATTGTAAATGCTCTGTGCATGATTGTAAGAGGCTTGCAGAACTAAGTGCAAGTTGTTGTAAGAGGTTGTAGAAGGCTTTGTGTTGAAGTGCAACGAAGAAGGATCTAGCGAGCTGCACAGATCTTCTGACCTGTGTGAAGTAAGGGTTTTGAGTGGCTTTGTGTTGTAACCGATTGAAGAAACTAATAAAGTAGAAGAGTTGGTGGACGTAGCCCCAGGGTGGGGGTGAACCATGCAAATATTTGTGTGATGCTTTGTGCTTTGGCTTGATGTGTTCATTTATTATTCTTCTAAGTGCCTGATATATTTAGATATATCTATTAATGCTTTGTGCTTCCTAGATGTATGTCAATAGTGGGATCTGACATGTATGAGAATGCTTAGTGTTGAACTACTAGACCTAATCTATTTTACTGTGGCTAAGTGCTGAAATACCTTTGAACACTATGATTCTCTGTGCTATCTGTGAAGCATAATAAGAGTTGAACATTAATGAATGACAAATGCTAAGTGATTTGTACATGATATAATCACAGATCTATGTCCCAACTAAGGTTGTAGACACTTGAGTCTTGCAACCACCCCTGCCTCTACCTCGGGTGAGACTTCATCTGCTTTACAGGTGTTGCCAAAAGGGTCGGTAGTTAGGGATTTGTTGGTGTGCTATTGTAGCGTTGAACCCCAGGTCTGCCCCTATGCCAACACTTCCTTAAAATATTTATCCTCAGCATATTGTTCAATATAACTTTCGTGAGTGATTGAATTGTGGTTAAGGATTGTAGCAATTGTACTAGGAGGCCTAGATAACATATCAACAACTTTATTATGAATTCCCTTTTTATATATGATGACCAAGTGAAATTGTTGTAAAATCCCCATCCATCTAAAATGCCTTGATTGTTGTAGCTTAGTTTTTGATTGTAGATACTATAATGGTTCATGATTAGTGCGTATTACTGTTTCTTTGCCCATTAAGTAATGTTTCCACTTTTTAACACTTTGTACTAGAGCATACAATTCTTTATCATAGGTTCGATAGTTAATTACTATTGTAGTGAAGGTGTCAAAATGATAGCATATGGGTTTTATTTGTTGCATCAACACTGCCCCCATGGTATAGTCACTTGCATCGGTTTCAATTTTAAAAGACTGTTGGAGATCTGGCAATGCCAGAACATAAGCTTTACTAATCCTTTTTTTCAAAGTATCGAAATCCTTTTGTTGGCTTCCTCCCCACTGGAATCCCATTTTCACACTTGTTAAAGCATGTAAAGGTGTTGCAATCAGAGATAATTTTACAATAAACTTCCTCCAATACTGTGTTTCTCCCATGAATATTCTTACTTCAGTTACATTTGTAGGCATTCGCCAATTTACAATAACCTCAAATTTTGAGGGACCAATCTTAAGCTCCCCTCCTATAATGTAACCCAGATATACAAGAGATATTTTTCCAAATTCACATTTTGACAATTTTACAAAAAGTTTCTCTCTTTGCAACATTGAAAGTATCTGCCTAACATGATGAACATCCTCTTCCCTGGTCCTACTGAATATAAGAATATCATCTAAGTAGACTATTACAAATTCATCAATGAAAAGCCTGAATACATCATTCATAACCCTCATGAAAGTAGTAGGTGCGTTAGTAAGCCCAAATGGCATCAATAACCATTCAAACAATCCTTGTTTTGTTTTAAAAGTAGTCTTCCATATATCCTATTCAACAACCCTGATCTGATGGTAACCACTTCTTAAGTCTAACTTAGTGAAATAAACCGCATGTTTTAGTTGATCTAATAAATCATCAATGCGAGGCAAAGGGTAACTATTTTTTACC
>ML823448.1:82184-92344 GCA_009831015.1 Picea engelmannii
ACCTTAGGAAAAAAAAATCCTAGGTGTGTGTGAAGTAACTCCAACAACAATGAGTACATGTAGGTTTCTCCTTCTTTATTATATTAGTTTTCTTTCCTTTTAACTTCTCTTTACCCTTGCCTTTAAAGTTTCCTTCAGTAGATTTAAATGGTTTTACAAAATCAACATTTACATTCTTTCCTCTAGATTCAAGATGAGTCGCTTGCACACACACCTCATCTAAACTTGTAGGATTAAACATAAGAATGGTATGTCATAAATAACTATGAAAACCACCTATATACTTAAGAAATATCTCTTGAGTATCCAATGATATTCCTAACAACAAAGGCTTTTTGTGAAACTCCTGTGTATAACTTTTAACAATTTGTCCTTTTAACTATCTAAAGTTCTTCCATGATACAATAGCTTGTTGCATGTAAGCTAGAGGATAAAATTGCTTTCGTAAAGCGGATGTAAAATCAATCCATGAAGAGAGAGTCTTACAAAATTTCTTAAGATCCTGTTTTGTTCTGTTTTCCCACCAAACAATGATGGTTCCTCCCATCTTGAGACTAGCAAGTTGGATCATAGTCTCGTCATCTACGATTCTCTGTATCCTGCAATACACTTCAATTTGTCTTATCCAATTATCTAACTTTTTCTGCATTTAGTTCTCCATCATACAAAGGAAACTCAAACTTAACATCAATTTTTAACAAGGGCATATTATACTTATGCTTATGTGTTTGTTTTTGTATGGTAGATGTTGTAGAATGAGAACTAGCATTTGGTGTAGAACTGGAAGAACAAGGAGAAGATGACGGTGAAGGTGGCGTAGGAGGAGGCTTTGAAGTCTCTCCTTTCCCTTAATTTTTAACCTTCATTAATATCTCTCCCAAGGTTGGTTTCTTTCTCTCCAAGAAATCCTCATACAACACTTTAACCATTTTAGACATGGAGAAAAGTGCATCTTCTAGTTTCTTGGTTCATGGAGAAAGATCTCCTTGTGAAGTCATTATTTTCTTCCTCAAAAATCATTCTATTTTAGGAATGAACTCAGCCAATGATCCTTTTCCTCTCTGAGATTTGGATCTTGTAAGAATCCACCCTGCACTTGTTAAACCTTCCAAAACAACCAAAGCTCTGATACCAAAATACTTGATCCAAAAATGGAAGGAATAATAAACAATTGTCTTATTTAGATGCTTAAAGTTGTTTAAAGAGTTCATCTATTAATTAATCATGCTGTAAAAACATAGATATGAACAAAAACAAAAGAGATAAAGACAATAAGAGCTTGATAACAGAGTTCACCAATGAGTGGCTATGTCTTCGGGGTCGCTTCCAAGTGGAGGACCGCTTTATTGATCTTCAAATACTCAAGTTCTTTACAATGGCTCCTTGCTGTTACATAACATGATTCAAATCTATTATGAAAGACCTCCTTTCTTAGACTCATGCATGCCTCATCAAACTCCTCTCACAAAAATGACAAAAAGGCCTCTCAAAACATGATAAAAATGCCAAAATACAATCTGCTCCTTCAAATCCCTGCACCCAAAAAGTCCCCTCCCACAAGCTTCAAAAATCTTGGTTTTTTAGTTTTCATGCTCATATGAGGAAGCCCACTCCCCCTGAAGATATGGGCTCTTTCTGGGATCAAATCCCCCTCCAAATGGCTAAGATATCCTCAAAAAACCAATTCTGGTCCAAAAATCAGGAAAAAATTAATACTGTATAGTTAAAAATCCACTTTTAATAAACAATACATAGAGTAGCCCCCTTGGGCTATGCGCGTGCCCTCTTTACATGGTCATAAGCACACCATATGGCCAAGTGCCATCCCTTTGGGCTACGTGCTAGCCTTAAATAGGCTCCAAATCCTATTTACATGGTGCATTCCATGGAACCTACGACCTAAAGATGAAACGCGTGCACCCTTCAAGGGATATCCCCTGGTCTTTTGAGATCTATGAAAACTGAGGGTGGAAAGGTAGAGGCACTGGTGGTTATGGGTCACGCCCATGTGGTTACATGCATTCTGAAAAATGACCATGGGCTTCTTGGGTGGTTATGCTAGGCCCCACGCCTCAGGTTCTATGTTGTAACAAAATGACCACGGGTTGGGGCTTAGCCCCAACCCTCTCCTCTGTGCCATATTCATATATTAAAGTTTAAATAATTTTAAACTTGTTTCATATAACAAGACTCATGTGGGCGTGTTGGTGTTTGGAACTTTCCCAAAGTGCTTGGACTGTGATGGGTGGTTGTGGGTTCAAAACCCATGGACCCACCAAACATTTTTAGAACATGCCACTTAGACTGTTGATTGGGTGCCACATGGCACCACCACATTTGTCCGAATTTTGACAAGTGTCACATGCCACGTGTCCAAATCTGATTTGATCTATCATCTGCCAAGTCAACTTCTTCCACTTGTCTTTGCCACATCAACATCATGAGGTGTCTATGGTTATGTCATGCTGACATCAGCGTTGAATTTTTGCTAGTTTGACCTTTGACTTTTTAGCTATTTGAGAATCTTATCAGAGTACTATATATCTCGCATACGGATCCCATTTAAGAAAGTAAATATATGGTCAAAATCATCACAACGAGTCGGTCGCAATGGAGTTGGTTTCATCCAATTATAAGAACTTTTCATTTTTATCATTTTCTAGACCTTAGGAGCCTCCTGGATCATCTACTCAGGTCTCGTTCTCTGCATACTCTCATATATCTCCACCTCTATCATGAACTCAATGAGGCTTATCATATGATTTCTTTGCATCAAGCTCATGGACTTTGACTCATTTCCCATCATGATGTTCCTCATATTATCCACTCTCTTCTTTACCTTCCTTTCTGTGCCTTGCACGCACAACCCTCCTATCTTGTTCCTTCTATTAGAAGGAAACCCAGGTCCGTTCTGGGTATGCAAGACCCTATGGTACTTTGGGATGACCTTCTGTAGCTAGACCATGCTTCTATTTATGGGGTTGGTTGAGGGTTCAACCACATGTCCTTTTCTTATTAATTATTCTTTTATCATGTTCACATTCTTTCCTCTAATGATATCATGGCTACTAATTTCAAGGCTTCACCCCCATAGTCAGTTATTTTGCAATTGATCAATAATACATTTACATTGTTCTCATGCCACAACATGGTAATCACAATTAATGATTAATTACAATTTGGGGGACACATGGGTGTCACATGTGACACATGATCCATATTTTATGAGTATAATGAAATGAATACAGATTATTAAAATATGATTAACACAGAATAACAAAGATACAATAAAATTGGTTTTCTATTCAATAAGGAAATAAGATGAAACTGTAAAATGCAGTGGAAAACAAGCTTGCTGGAATGGTGGCGACTTATCTCTAAGAAGAGATGTGACGATTGCACTCATTCGCAAGAAGATGATTACAATGAGGATATGAAGGAATTTTTGCAATAAACAGGAATGGAAAAAACCCTAGACATCCAAAAACCTAACCCTGGGAGATGAAGGGCCAAAAGTCATGTGGGCCCCGTTTGGGTAAGTTAGTACATCAACTTCCCGAGGTCATAAATTCTGCATACGATCTGTGTTTTAGGCGCACGATATCCTGTTGGAAAGGTCTATGCGAGGAATACATAAATTTTCATGATCCATCAAAGGGAAGTTTTAACTGTGTAGAGCCCTAAAAACATTGTTTAGGGCCTCAAAACAGCCCCGCAAGTCAGGGACCCAAAAATTAGAAACAAAACTGCCAAACTAGAAAACTGTCAGAATGAACAAGTTAGAATAGGTGGGAGGCTACCAAAGTCCATATGGATCAATATCCCCCCCTTAGGAAGCATTGGTATCCATTTCATTGAGTCCCCCCTTCATATGAGGAAATTTATGCTGAATTTGGCTCCGGGTGAGCCACTTGCCTTGGTGCAGGAGCTGCCCCGCTTTGACAACTCGATAAATCTAGATCCTTTGTTGTTGGGTGCCCTTGATTTGTGTGTCTGCAATATGATCATGAGATTCTTGTTCCATGTAGTCAGTGTTGAGATCTGTTGGTGTCAACTACTCTGCTATCTCTGAGGTGTCCAATAATGGTGGGAAATATGGCTGGAGGAAAGCCACGTTGAAGTCGGGGTGCAGGCCAAGGAAAGGGGGAATGTTAAGTGCAAAATCATTGTAACCCACAACCTTAGTGATGGTGTATGGCCCATACCGGAGTGGCCGAAGCTTCCAATGGGGCCCTATTTCTGTAGGTGCAACCAAAATTTGTCGCCCACCTGAAACTTATGTGGCACCCAATGTTGATCATGGTGTTGCTTGTACTTGGCATTAGAATTCTGTAAAATATCTTGAATCTGTTGGCAGATGTGATGTATCCTCTCAATGAATCAAGTGGCTTTGTTAGCTTCTAGTGGAGCAGGAAATGAGTCGACCAAGATGTTCGCTAGGGGTAGTGCAATATCCATGGGGCCCAATTGTTGGAATCTCAACCCCACATAAAAGGGGTTGTGGCCAGTTGAGCTATGCAAGGCTCGATTGTAGCTATGTTGGGCATAGGGAATACTTTCATCCCATGTGAGGGGGTGCTTGTAATTGTACATGCACAAGATATGTACGATCATCCAATTGAGGACCTCAGTTTTACCATCTGTCTGGGGGTGGAAGGCAGTGGATTTGGTGAGCTTGGTATCCATCAGTGACCAAAGGCTCGACCAGAATGTGCTAAGGAACAGACTGTTCCAATCTGAGACAATGGTTTGTGGGATCCCAAAGTGTACCCACATGCATTCAGAGAAGATCTTGCAAGTGGCCTCTATAGTGATGCTCTTCTTACAAGTGGCCAATATCGCCATCTTGGAAAAATGACAGATAACCACAAAAAATAGTCATTTCCCTTCTTGGTGGATGGGAGGCCTGACATGTAGTTCATTGCCATGGATTCACATGGATTTTTAGGAGTAGGAAGAGGGGTGTACAGGACCTATTTCTTAGTGGTCAATTTGGAAATAGTGTAGGCGGTGCATGACCTGATATACTTGTCGAAATACTGTCAAAGTTTTGGCTAGTAGAAATGTTTTTGCACCACTACCACTATAGTTTCAATGCTAGAGTGTCATGCCACTCAATTGTAGTGATATTCCCAAATAAGCTTCGTTTTCTCTCTTAATGGAATGCAGAGATAGCCTAGATAGGACAACAACCCATCCTGAATATGGAAATTAGTGACCACTGAGTTTTCTCCCAACATTTGGTAGGTGGTGTAGAAGTCAGTGTTTGTCTCATAGAGGTGGGGTCATCCAAAGGTCTCATGGCCGCAAGAGTCTAGCAGTGTGGTGCATGCCACGACTAGAGGTTGGTTGAGGCAATCAACAACTTCGTTGGTACTTCCTATTTTATACTTGATGTTGAGGTGGAATTGATGTAAGTATGTGGACCACTTCTAATGGTGGTCATTCTATAATTTTCCTCGGGTCTACATGAACTAGAGTGGCTTGTGATCAATGTGGATGACTGTCTCCTTCCCCAGAATGCAATGTCTCCATTGGTGGAAGTCTTGCACAATGGAGTAAATTTATTTGTCATAAGTAGGGTACTTACAAACAACATATGATATTTTCTCACTATGATACGCCATGGGATGACCGTGTTGAGTGAGAACGACACCCACAACATAGTCTGAAGCATTTGTCTTGATCTCAAAGGGATGTTGTAGGTCTGGTAATGAAGGTACTAGGGATGAGCACAAACTTTTCTTTAATTCATCGAAGGCTTGTAGTCGGGATAGGCCCCACACAATTTTTTCCTTACCACCACCCTTGGTTACTTGGCTGAGGGCCCATGCGATATGCGAGAATCGCAACATGAACCTGCGATAGAAATTGGTGAGGCCCAAGAAGCTCCGAAGCTTAGTGAGTGTGGTTAGGACTGGCCAATCATATATGACCTAGATATTGGCTATATCCACATGCACACCATGATGATCAACAATGTATCCTAAGTAATGGACCTTGTCCATGCCGAAGGAATTTTTTCCAAGTTTTCATATAGTTTGTGTTGCAGCAAGGTGTGCAGAACCTGTTGAATACGTTGCAAGTGTTCCACCCAAGTCTTGTTGTAGATGAGCATGTCATCCAGATACACCACTACAAAATTACTGGTGAAGGTCACAGGATATCATCCATCATCCTCATAAAAGTTGTTGGAGCATTTGTGAAACCAAAGGGCATGACCAACCATTCAAAAAGACCTTATTTTGACTTGAAGGCGGTCTTCCATACATCTGTATGTTCTATTGTGACTTGGTGGTAGCCAAACTTCAAATAAATATTACTAAAGTATTTGTCCCCTATGAGCTGATCAAGGAGGTCATTGATTCGGGGAATCAAGTACCGATTCTGGACTGTGATTTTATTCAGGGCCTAGTAATCAATGAAGATTCGTCAGGTCTTGTCTTTCTTCTACACCAGTACGATTGGGCTCCTATAAGACAATGAGATGGGATGGATGTACCCCTTGTGGAGTAGTTCTTGGATCTTCCTCTTGATCTCCTCATTTTCTAACAGAGAGAAACGATATACCAACCCATTGGGTAGCAGTGTGCCTAGGGTCAAATTGATGCGGTGCTTGACCTGGCAGTGAAAAGGTACCTAGGTAGGAGAGGATAAGATATTTGAGTATTCTTCTATGACCTTATCCACTTGTTTTTTTTGTGTGGAGAGATCATTCGCTGAGGCCCTAGATGTGGTTGTAATATTTCCCTTCCACTGAGAGCGAATCATGAAGAAGACAAATTTCCTGGTCTAAAATATGACCTTGTTGCATTGCTTGGAAGAGATCAAGGAAATAGCAATAAGCGGGACTACCTTGGGTATCCTATAAAATTTCCTATTCAAAGTAATAATAACACTACGAGGCCTAGACACATATACAACATGAAATTTCAATAAATAAGGTTGTCCCAAAAGAACATTACAAACTTTGAGAGGAGAAACATCACACAATACCTCATCTTTGAAGGGATTGATGTCATACGATGGTCGAAACTATTAGCTGGCATTGAGATCGCTTCCTTGGCAGATCCTCCCAATGGTGTACAGTTGTGGGTTCGGTGTTGTTGGCAGGGCCAACCACTTGATGACCTCTACTAATATGAGGTTATTCTGGCTACCACTATCAATGATGAAGTGCAACAGGGTGCCTTTTACCCACATCTGTGAATCGAAAAGGCACTCCCCTTCTTCTGGCTCATCTGGTTCACCAGGTTGGAGCTTGGTAGTAGAAATAGTTGCACTAGTTTTCACGTCAATGATTCATCTTCCACTTTCTAGTTCTGACTCAGAGTTAGAACCCACATTTGATTCATAGGCTTTCACTTCTGCCACTAATGACTTCTTTGAGAAGAAATCAACAACATTATGCCAAGGGCTCTTATGGAAGTCACACCACTTCCCGGTATCCTTATTTGTCTTTCCAATGTCCTTCTTTTCTTGCGACTTCGACTGGATGTCCTGATACTGTCCATATTTTCTCTGTCTTTTTTATGTAGGTTGTGGTGGTCCTTTCCTTGTTTTTGTTGTGAGGGGTTCCCAAGCCCAAATTGTCGTGTCTTTTGTTTGAGTTTCTGCTCGATTTTTATGACATATTGATAGGTCGTGCCCAAGGACGAGATGTCCAGAAATTTCTTTTCGGTTTGGATGTATCTATGCAGAGAACCATGATACTTGAGAACCATGTGTCACTCTGAATATTTGATACACAACTTAGTGTGCAGGGTATGGAAGATATTTGTGAAATCTGGAACTGTTTGGTCTCTTTCTTGCTATAGTGTGGTCCATTTGGTATAGAAGTTGTCATAACTTCCGACGGGGTAGTATTGTTCCTTAATAGCATCCCTGAAGTATTCCTAGGTGATCGTGACTATAAATAATGAGGTTTCCTCTATTTCCTTTTGCTCACAAAAATGTTTCCCACCAATCTTTGACATGGGGAATGACTTTGAGGAGCGCAAAAGTATTTTTTTCTCTATTTAAAAAGTTATGGATAGAAAAATGCCCTTCTAGTAGATTCAACCACTTGTCTACAACATGTGTGTCTATATGACCTTCAAATATAGGAATATCGAAGTTCATTTGTACCTTGAAGGGGGCGACACCTCCGCTCGAGGAAGATGTGTCGCATGTTGGTAGCCACATAAGGATTTGCACAAAACTATCCTTCATCTCGTTCCTTTTTTGTGTGAGGGATTCCTCAATAAAAGTTTTGAAAGGATCTCATGTCCCGTCATCTTTCTTTTCCCCTTCCATGAGAGGTTATTGGGAGTGCGAGAGCTTTTGTCCTCAAGAGAAACAAGCTCGAGACCCAATTCTTTGTACCCTGACCTCGTTGGGGACATGCATTTAGACGACCATGAGCAGACCGCTCTAATACCACTGATCCAGATTTTATGAGTAGAACGAAATGAATACAGATTATTAAAATATGCTTAACACAAAATAACAGAGATACAATAAAACTAGTTTTCTATTCAATAAGGAAATAAGCTGAAACTGTAAAATGCAGCAGAAAACAAGATTGTTGGAATGGTGGCAACTTATCTCTAAGAAGAGATGTGACGGTTATTCTCATTCGCAAGAAGATGATCACAATGAGGCTCTTAATTCATTTTTACAATAAACATGAATGTCAAAAACCCTAGACATCCAAAAACCTAACCCTAATAGATGAAGCACCAAAAGTCATGTGGGCCCCATTTGGGTAAGTTAGTACATCAACTTCCCAGGGTTGTAAATTTTTCATACGATATCCATTTTAGGCACACGACAGCCCATTGAAAAGGTCTATCCAAGGAATACACATGTTTTTTACTGTGGCGAGCCCGAAAAACATTGTTTAGAGCCTCAAAACGACCCTACAAGTCAAGGACTTGAAAAATAGGAAAAAAATTGGCAAACTGGAAAACTTCCAAAATGAACCAGTTGGAATAGGTGGGAGGCCGCCAAAATCCATTTGGATCAACAAGAGAATAGGAACCCTCAGATGAGTGAAAAGAAATGGATGAAAAATTATGTGTTCATGGATCTTCACGATTTTTTTTTGGTGAATTCCTAGAAATTATGATCGAGTAGCTCGAAAGATTGGTAGAGAAAATAAGAAGGTTTAATGTTGCAAAACTAAAGAATTGGACTCTGGAATTGGTGAGACAACTGAATTCGGTAAGTAACCCAACTAATTGAGCAGTTGATTTTTGGTTAGATAGTGTACTAGGGTGTTATGTTACAGAATTTGTCATAGATTGCATTCAATCATACAGTGTTGCAAAAATATTGTTTTTCAAAGGCCCACGCGGGAGGTTCCTAAAATCATTGAATACATGGATAAAAATGTTTCTATTTAAAAATAATGTGATGATAAATAAGTCTGATAGCTAAACGGGCTTTGTACACATAGGGGAAGTTGGAGGATGACAACAAGAGTGTCATAGAGAATAAAGGAAGAAATGTGACATCAAGGAAGGGACTGAGGGTGTAGGAAGGCAGTACACCAGGGGAATATTATGAATTTGGAGAGATGGACGAAGGAAGTAGATACAAAAGGAAAAAGATTGGGGTTGGAGAGAGAAGATCCGCACAATGAGCTATAAATACAAGAACCTTGCACACATGTCTGAATCATAGAGATACCATACATAGGAAGAGGAGAAGAGGGGTGTCAGTCCATTCCGGTAACAAAAGAGTTGGTAAGTCCTACTCAGACAGGATCTTGCATTGAATCCATGGCCCCATGTGCATCACCACAATCATAGATAAAATTTTAAGACTTGTTGAAATCCATCATAGTTAGCCAAGGAGGATTAAATAATAGCAGTTGGAATAAAGGGAGTAGTACACAAAGTCAAAAATAGAGTCCACCAACACCACTAGGAGGAGGGAATACACAAACCAACATGGTGGGAATAGATAATACACTTAGACTTCCTGAATTCAAAGGAATGGGATGAGAGGATCCAAAACAAAACTTGTTTGTATGTGAAATATTTTGGGCTTCCAAGAATATACAGGACAAGGTGGTGAATATTGCACAGTTAGCAACAACGTTTAGAGGCCATGAGCTAGTATGGTATATGAAGTTACAGGGTATTATGCCTACTAGGTAGGCTAGGACTTTGGCA
>ML823449.1:69804-87549 GCA_009831015.1 Picea engelmannii
ATGGCCCCTCCACTCAAGCAAATAATGTGACTTGCTTCAACATATGTGCATAAAGGTGAGCACACCATCTAGGGGTTTATATGCATATTTTACATCATAATGAACCCATCCAAATGTGAACACAACCCATATGAGCTAGGGTGCTCACACTAGAAGCCCCTAATCACATCGTAATAACCACTGAAATGTCTAGAACCATGTGAAAAGGGATAATTATGCCAAGGGCTTCACAAGAGAGTAATGTCAACCATTCAAAGGTGCAAACCATAGGTAATATGACATCCAAAGTGCCAGGGTGCTCCACCTCAATGAAGATAAATACATCATCCATGGAAAAGCACTCTTTAATCTAATCATCATGGCAAGGAGCAATTATTAACAATTGGAACTTAGGGAGACCTTAAGTTAATGGGTTTCCACTCCATAATATACATCAAGGGTTAAACAAATGTATTAATGCTAAACAAAACCCTTCATGAAACTCCAAACATGTCGACAATGTCAAAGAAGGGTACCGCACTACATCATCAAGATATCAACCATTAGGCTCATGCAAACTCATCAATCAGAACACCATGAGGACATCTCATCCAACACCTACTAGTCAATTGCCAAAGCATCAATTCAACCAAAAGATAGAAACATCCCTAAGACAAAGCACACATGTACCCCCAGTCCATCAAATGACCCAATAATGTCATCCTGCAAGTCGATTCTTGTGATAAAAAATAACAAGTGTTATGATGAAAATCACAAGTGCAAGCTTCATCCAATATGAGGGGTAACGACTGGCTCCAACATAGGGACATGTACTCTTCATGAGAGTGTATACATGAGAACCTTAAAATCTTTGGATGTACCTACTATAACAAGTCACAAGAGGAGAGAAAACATGTGGTGGGGTTGGTCAAGTCTCCCAACCCAAAACACCACATCATAAGTCCATGATAATTTTCAAAAAGAAACATCTAACTAATGTTGACAAGTATTGAACTTATTCCTCCTACTCCAATGCTCTTCAAGAGCTTATTCAGCCTACTCTAATATAAAATAAAGAAGTACAAAAGCTAGGTGAAATCATAGAGCCAATGCAACTATTCTAGCTCCTTATTTAAGTCATGAGCTCTCCCCTTGTAACACCCCGATTTTAATACCTATGAACTAGAATGTATTAAGTAATTGCGACTTAGGCTGGTGAGATGATAGAGTTGAAAGGGAGTCGTAGTGCCTCGGAAATGTAATACTTCTATATATATTAGTAAAATACATCGTTGGTTGCAGGACGAACAAGCACAAGAGATAGGGGATTATGATTCCACGAGAGAGGGGGCTAAAGGAGCTAAGTCTTTTTATTATATTTTATTTACCCATCTTGGTTTTAATTGAGAAAAGTGGTTACATGAGCTTCTTGGGAGGAAGGCCATGTGGTTCTTGATTTCATGTAATATATAAACACCTCTTGTGGGTTGCTTGGGGGTTCTTCTCCATTCACTCTTACACTCTTTCAAAGGATTTACTCATTCACGGTGAATCATTCATTCACTCTTGCTCATTCGTGTGCTCTTCGTCTAAGCATGGAAACGAATGGTTGGAGGTAGAGAGCCATTGCTAGATGGTTGTGAGGAATTACCAATCATTCCAGGAGGGAATGGATGTTTGTGTGCATGAGATTGATGGTAGTTCTAAAAGAACTATCCACAACTGAGATTCCTTGGAGTTTCCAGCATGGAGATTTCTTGACCAATAGCACTGGAGCCCTGGAGAGAAATAGAACAACCCGAGGGACTACATGGTAGAGAAAGGGGTTCATTTCTTTGGGTTGTGCAGGATAGAGGGGAAGAGAGCTGAAAATTAGGATTGTTGTGTGGTTAGGAAAACATGAGAGCTTATTAGCTAACTGGTGTGTTTTTAGATTTGGCATAGGACTCGTCCTTGTGGATTCATAGCCCTGGATCGGGGGTGACATTGTTGTTGAGCATGAACGAACAACAATGTCTATGGTTGGGAGGAACGTCTGTTGTCTAATTGTTTTTTGTGTTTTCCGTATAATGTATATTCCGTTGTGTATTTATTTATCTCTGAGATGTATTTTTGTGTGCATGCTTGTTGTTTATTTATTGTGCATGTCATATTGTTCATTTCTTTTATGTTGTAGCATGAATCTTGATTATTGCATGTGAGTCTTTCATACTTCTTTATTCATTAGATGTTATCAAAATCTTAAATCAGTTCAAGAAGTTCGTTCTTGGAATAGCGTGGCTCGACCTTGGTGGCTGGGTACCTTACAGATTGGTATCAGAGCTTCTGGTTGAAACGTGGACTAGTATGGGCCGAAACGAATGCGAATTGGGAAAATTCATTGTTCCAAACTTCGGTTTGAGTGAATGTGGGGGAAATTGGTGGAAAATTAGAGAGAAAATCCCTAAATTCGTGAGCAGATATGAGTTTAAATGATTTAAGACTGTCTAAGAAGTTTAATGGAGTCGATTTGCAGAGTTAAATTCGACTTGCAAGGTTGAAAATTCAAATTTTAATGGTCGTTGTAGCACTAGGAAGAGTTTGATGAATCGACGGCCGAGATCGTGTTCAATCTTGAGATCAACGACCCAGATTCATCCTTGAAAAATTTAAAAATTTCTAATGTTTTCTAAGTTTGGCAACATTACCAAATCGACGGACGAGATTCATTTTCAATAGTTGGGAAGATGAGTCCAATCGACGGTCTCGATTCATTTTCGATCGATGGGAGTTGGGAGAAGATCAACGGCCAAGATCAATTTGAATGTTAGATTGACATTCTAGATTCGTCGAGAAATGATCAAAGATTTTTCTAAGTGTTGGAGTTGGCCAAGGGAAATGGCTGATGGGTGTCGGTTGGGTTGGCGAAGTGTTTTAGTCGCCCAACAGAAATGGACAATGGGTCGACGATCAAGTCGGCCAGACGACGAAGTATTTTTAGTCGTCCAAGGGAAATGGCTGACGGGTCGCTGGTCGGGTCGGTCAAATTTGGCACAATATTTTTAGTCGTCTAAGGGAAATGGTCGACAAGCCGACGGCTAGGTCAGCTAGATTCGGCGAAGTATTTTTAGTCGTCCAAGGGAAATGGCCGATGGTCGAGTCAGTCGATTTAGTAAAGTGTTCGATCAACTGAGAGAAAACATCGATGGCTGATGGGATGATGGTCGGGTGTCGGTCGGGTTGGCGAAGTGTCGAATCATCCAAGAGAAACTATCAATGGTTAATGAAGGAAAGAGGGTGATGACATGTCATGCCACGTTAGCATCCACATGTCATGCCACATCATCCAAAATGTCGTGTTAGAGTCTACATGTCATGCCACGTCAACAAAGAAATGGCCAATGGTCGTTGGACAAGTTAACCAAATGGAGAGAGTTTTCATCCGCCAATGGGAATCGTCGATGGTCGATGGTTGACGGTTGGGTCAGCTAGTTCAGAGAGGTGTTTGGACCGATTGCCAAGGAAAGGGGTTGACAACCTACAGTCGGGTCGACAGTTGAGGTAGTTAGAGCAAATCAACGGTCTAGATCTCTTTCGAATTGAGATCAACAGTGCAGAGTTCCACATAAGCAAGACTATCCATCAGTTTCGAAAAAAAAAAACAATTTGGAGCCATTTTCTTATTTTGGCCAAACTGGAGCATATTAAGTCGGACTGAGATGAAACTTATGGGTTTTGTCCGCAGAGATGATATCTACAAAAGTGTCATAGAGGGCTCTTGTCCAATTCTGCTTGGATTTATGAAAAATAGCAAAATAGTGGTTTTTAAAGATCTGGGTCGAGATCATTGTCAGGGATCTAAATGACGCTGAAAGTCTCGGAGGGAGTCCAAAAAGCATACATAGGAATAATTTGTGAATAAACTGAATACATTCTAAGCGGATTGGAATGGGGATGCCAAAATAAGCCAAAATCCAATATTTTGGGCCACTTTTTGGGGATTTTTGAGATTTTTGGAGAAAAAGTGACCCTGGATCACAAAACTAGAAAATTTTATTTACTGAACATTTTATATACTCATTAAGACAAACAACTTTGGTTTAGTGAAATTTTCCAGAAATGCACATATTGAGAGATAGCCAATTTTGGAAAAAGAGGTGAAAAAAGACAGTTACAGATTCCAGATTGTTGCAGTTTTTTACTGGAGCATCAGATTGAAAATCTGAGAGTTATTAATTCTTTGTCATTATTATTATCTATGTCTCATACAAAAGTTTCTATAGTTCCTGACATATTTTCGTCTCCAGTTGACAGAAGTTGGCATTTCAATAAAATTATACCAATGGAGAAAACGCACAAAAGGGGAGAAAGTGGCTTTTTCAGGAAGCCATAACTTTTAGCTCGAACATTGAAATGAGGCATGGGTACAACCTATGTCACATGGTTCGGGTTCGAGTTTGGGTTCGGCAAGGATTAGGTTCGATTCAGGTTCGAATTTTCGGATGAGGTTTGACTTCAAGTTCGACTATATACATTTAAAATATATATATATAATAGCTATGTGTGCCATTAGTTGTAGCCTGTGGGAGCCTGGAGAGATACCTCGATGTTTGACTGCACATTTGATGGTTGTATGTACCTTCGAGGGCACATTTCATTGGTTGAATCGAACAGAGCGAACTTGAATCGAACCTCAGTCGAACCTGATCCGAACCTAAATTTTGTTTTGAGGTCCGTCGAACTTCGAACCTCAAGGTTCAGGTTCGCCGAACCCTTTGACTTAGGGTACAACCGTTGGAAAGTTGATTCAGAGGAAACTAAGTTGAAATTATTGGAATTGGGAGAACTATGATATAATTCATGAATTGAACAGAAAAAAGGACCTGTATCATTAATTGACAAATTTCTATAATATGCATAATTCTAAAAAAATGGTTGCTTGCACACTTTGCAGAATTAGAGGTATAATCAGATAACTTGAAGCCTAGGATTGGGTATCAGAGTCATGGAAGCATGACAAAGCTTGCAAAGGTCGGATGAGGCAATAAAAAGCTACAAGGCAAGTGATGAAAAGTGGATAAAGAACTCAAGAAGAATGGAACAAAAGAATTATTAGTCAACTGCTACAAAATCTGAATGAAGTACGGGCACAACAACAAGAAGCCTCACATAGGACATGACGCCAATGGGTGAAGAATGTCATTAATGGGAACATAAAGAAAAAGCAAGACTCCATAGCCTTTAAGGTAGAGATGTGTAGATAGTTGCAAGTTTAATGTGAAAGAGAACATGGAGATTAGGAGGTGATGTGTGAATCATTTCTATGTGCCAAGCACAAGAGTGCTTGGGAAGGATTTGCTAGATATGACTTAGCTACCTTGTCTAAAATTACTCAAACCAAGAAAACCACTTCTGATATCAAAGTTCAAAGTGGAAGTAGGATACCAATGCAGAGAAATCAAGGATAGAATATGAAGGTTCTTTCACCTAAAAAGTGCCACTGAATGAAAATAGATCTCGAGTGGGAAAAGTATGGCTTCACAGGGAATTGTTAAATGAAGTAATCCAATGGAAATCTAGAAGTAATAGCAGGGATGTGGAATGATTATCGGTAAGTGGATTCAAGGATGTTGTGATAGTAGAGCTATGGAATGTTGTGAGCTACCTCATTCTAAGGTGTTGGAATGCTTGATAAAGGTAAAGTTGGATATGACTGCCTAAGAAACATTGTTGCAAATATAACACATTGGTTGGATTGAGAATGGTCAAGTGGAACTTGGTTGGAGAGTGTACAACCCAAGGAACAATAATGCAGATGAGCAGAATGGGAGTGCACAAGGCAACAAGGCTCTAGAGAAATTCAAGGACAACCAGCTACAACATAAATAAATAAGTGAATTGAAACAAAAATGCACTAGAGTGCATGATGCTTACAATGAAGTTAGAATGCATATGCACTAGTAGGCATGCTGACAATAATGCTTAGCACATATGGGTGTGCATTTGTGCATATGTACATGCTTGGATATGCATATGGCATGCTTGTCGACTTAGAATAGTCTATTGTTATATACATGAAATACTGATGTTATGGAAATTGAGTATGACTAATGATGGATTATGTAATCAAGAAAAATGAGATAGCATAGTTAAAGATGTGGATGTTGCTGCTTCTTATGACTTCCATCTATGTGAAGACCCATGAGGTGGTAGGAATAGTGATCAAAAGGATGGAGGAGGAAGCCTAAGAGCTTCTACAAATACCAACTGATCAAGTAGCATCAAGTAGGTTGCTAACACCCATGTAGGTATGCATTTGGTTGCTTCTTATGCATAAATTTTTAAGGGAATTGAAGTAAGAATTCCCTCAGTTAATATTTTCCATATTTAAATTGATATGTAATGGCTGAAGACCTAGAGTATGTAAATGTTGTTGATGCTAAAATGCATTTAGATGAAATGTTAGTTGTATATTGTGTTATGATTGGTTATGAAATCATTACCAGGTCAAGTCAGGAGACATACTCCTGCTATAGCAATGAATAACCATAGAGCTAGTCATGTGTAAGACCATGATATGGTTAGATATGGAAGGGCTATAACGCTATGTGAGTGCTCAATGGTTTCCCCTATATAGTTGTTGTTTGGACTGCAACCTCTTTGTCGAAACTGAAGAGCACTTAGGAATTATGATTCCTTGGTGTATGGATTGAAGAGGAGGGCATCCAAATAGTCAAGCAATATTGGGAAGAGTTCGTATGATGTGTTGAGGCGTTGGCCAGACCTTCCAACTCACCATGGTGGAGTGCATGGCATAGTTATGTGGTATTATGTAGTCAATGCAGGGATGCATTGTGTAGATGTGGCCATGGGTATTGGCACATAGATTTTTATTTTATTGGTAATTATTTGTTGTATTATGAAAAAGCTTGTGGTGCTGAAAATGCATAGTGAATGATAGTGGCGTTATATTTAATATGAATACTAGTTGAAGGTGATTGAATTGTTGTTCATTACAATTTTGAGATTGTTTTTTGGTGCTATTGAAAATGTTACAAGTGGTAGTAAAGGAATTATTGATTGCATTTTGGAGAATGCATGTATATATTATATAGCATAGAAATGATTATGTTAACAATTGAAATGATGTGAGTATTGTTAACTCATGAAGTTGAGAATACTTCGGGAGGTATTAGATATTGCAACAAGAAAGTTGCAGGTTAAAGTAGTTACATAATGATGAATTGTAGAAAAGCTATGTTGAGGGAACAAAGCAATAAAAAAGTATTGATGGATAGAAAAAAGAAAAGATTGGCTAATAATACATGTGTAGAGGATGAGGGGTTTATTCCAGTTGTTAGTCCTTGATTTTGCAAATGACTGATCAGAAAACCTTTTCATTGCCCTATCCTTTCCTAGCTTTATTCTATGCTCGTTTTCTTCTTCTATAGTTTTTGAAGTGCTTGCATTATCCTTTTGTTGGGTCTTTTTAACATGCATTTGTGTGATTAAGTATAGGATTAGACATTTTTTAGAGCTCTCCATCAAATCATAAGTCCTTTCCTACTTTTAAATTTGAATTTAAATTAAAAGGAAAAGGCGCTACAAGAATAGCGCTATTCTTGTAGCGCCAGGGTAATCATTATTTTGCATGCACCAACTTCATGAGAACATGACGGATCGTGCCCGAGATCTTTTCCTAAGAAGCTACCGTCACTAATGATCAATATCAGGTCGTGGATGTGATAAGACATTCATTTGCAAAAATCGGGTTGTACTCCTCCATGTTTTCTTTGCAGGTTTGTTGAGTGTCATATAATCATTGCTGACAGATCATACCCGAGTATTCCACCATATTTGCTTTGGTCTATATAATTTTTGTAGGTGTTAAATATTTTCTACAACGCTCCTGATTCAGAGGATCTAAAGGTGTTACTATAACCAACCCTAGCAATTTCTAAGTTTCATAGATCGTGATCTTTGTGATGGCGCCTAAGAAGAGTGGGCAAATTTCCCGACTAGGACCTGAGGACGTTAATTTTCTCAAAGCTTACCCAGAGACTTCAGAGACGTTCAAAAGTGCATGATGGTTTAATTTTTTTTCAATGTTACAGGGTTATCATGAACAAGTTTCTTTAATGTTTGCTCAAAATTTTGATGGATTTGCAACTATGGTGGGAAAAGTTTTAATTCATGTAACTGAGCATTCAATAGGGACAGCATGCAGGCTATCTGTGTATGGAGAAAGGTGGTGGAAGAAAGAAGAGATGCCAATGCAATTTGTCAACCAGTTTTTGCTCCCAGAACACCAAGATCCGAATTGGAGTCAAGGTATCCCACAGAGCTAGTTGAAGGAGTGGCAAACTGCCCTAATGGTGATTCGCAGGTATATTACCTGTGAAGGACGTTTTTCATTTGTACATCTTTATCACATCAGATTGTTAATGCACTTAAATGGTAACATTCCTTTATGTTTACCATTCTTTTTATTGAAAAGTCTGACAAAGATGTCTAAAAGAATAAAATCCCACCCTGCAACTGCCATTAAGAGTCTTTTTCATTAGAGATTGATAAGAGTTTTAGTTTTGTATGCATTGGATGAAGTGAATCGTTCCTGGGATTGGTTATTAGAATCCCTTGAACTGAAAGAACAGGAACCCAAACCCAAATTGGTTCCAAAATAGAAATCAACAAAGGAAAATGGAACTTCTAAAACCCTTGTTGCTACAAATAAGGAAAGTTCTCATGTGGTTAGAGTCACTCGATCTAGTAAGAGAAAACTACAATTGCAGCAGGAGACAGAGGCCTTCACTAAATCTTTCCCTGAAGTCAAAACTACTAAAACACAGAAAAAGAAGCAAAAAAAAGAGGTTGAGTTGGATAGTCATTTGCTTGTTCCAAAAGAAGAACCTAAAGATAGTAAAATAATCCAACTCAAAAGGTCTACTAAGCAACAACTCAGACAATCAAAGCAGAAACAAAAGGAACCAGTTGTAGGTGATAAAGCTAAGCAGGTGAACAGAGCAAGAAAAGGTAAAACTGTGGTAAATTTCCCTAGCAGGTCTAAGACTAGGGTAACAAATAAATTCAAGTTGGAGTCAAAAGCTCTCTTTAATCCTTCTCTTAAAGATGAAGATGTAATTGTTATAGATTATAATACAACAGAAAGTGCAAGGGAGGAAAAGGGACAATCGCCTACCATTTCTTCATACAAAGGGAAAAAGATCAAAATAGAGCCTAGAGATGAATATGATACTTTGGAAGAACAACAAAGGGATGGGAAGGGAAAATAGGTAACAGATTATCCTATGAAACATTTTACCAAAGCCACTAAAAAGCTAGGGATAAAGACCAAAACCTTACCCAAATCATCTCTAAAAGAAGGTTATTCAACAGATCTTCAAGATTATCCATTTGAGGCTGAGACCAAATCAGAATTTGATTATTTCTTAGAGACAGAGTTGCAAGATTTACAGGGGACTAAAGTGTCAGATAATGCTGAAGCAAGGGAGGTTGTTGGTAGTTCATCTTATAAGGATTATAAACATGAGTCCAAGGCTGAAAAGCCTAGATTCTCTATCGACTTGAACCAACCTGCACCAATTAAAGAACATCATGAATTCAGAATGGAGACAAGAGATGAATATGACAGGGTAAAAGAATTAAAATCTACCATCAGGCACCTGAAGCAAGAAAAACACATGTTAGAACAGTGGAATGCTAAACAAAAAGAAAAGTTGCAGAAGGTAAAAAAGAAGAAGGATCAGCACGTTTTGCTCAAAGAGGAAAGAGAAGAAAATGTCAAATTGTATTGGCACAATGTGGTTTTGAAGACTAAACTGAAACAAATTAAGACCACAGGTTCTGCTGTTATCATATAGTGAAGGCTTCACACTTCAGATATATTACAGTTTTGACCTATTGCTGATTCAAAGTTACCTATACTAAGGTTTTGAACAAATTGTTATGATCTACATAAGTGACAAGAAACTTTTGAATATGTAAAGAGTTTGTTCAGCATAACTAAAGCCCTATTCTTCAGGCCATCTAGGAGTACCAACTCAGCTTCAGATCCACTTTATATTATATGAGATTTGATTATCTCATTACTTTATGAACTAGTTTATTTTTTGCCATTATCTAAAAGATAAGATTAAGGGGCTCGAATTATATGTATCAAAGGATGTGTCTCCTAAATATCAGCTAGAAAATAGGATCCTAACTTAACTGTAATCTTGAAAGTAGGATCTTTGGGCACTGATTGTAATGTTTAAAAGGAGATCTGACAGACAAGAAAAAGGGTGGATTGATTGGGAACCATTAGCCAGTTTTGAGAAGACATTGTAAAGCAAAGAACTATTTCATCTTGATACTAAATGGAAAAGGCTTTTTGATGGTCAGATTTCTATTCTTGTCTATATTTCTATCTTTTTCTTACTTGAATGCATGTTAATCTTATGCTAAGCATTTGATTGTTTTTTGTTTGTGAGTAAGTCAGTGGAAATTTTGTTGTTTGCTTGTTCATAATCAGATTTGTTTTCAAGTACATGTCTCTTTTCTCTTGAATGATATTTGGGATTAAGAGTTTCATATGTAAGTGAATAAATTGAAAGCTTACATACTTATTTATCTTTCATATTTTTTTACCATCTAATTATTGAATTGACTACCATTTACTAAGTCAGTGAGATATGGATTTGTTTTTGCCTTTGTGAATTGATATCATACACTATCATTGACCCCAACCTTCATACCAGTTAAAAAACCAATTTAAATCTTTATCCATAAAACCATTGCGATAACTTGATGATGTCGTAGCTTGCCCTCTCACAGTGAAGTGCAACTTTAGGGACTAACACCGATTAATAGTTGGATTAATGGAAGTGATTGAATTGTTGTTGTAAACAATTCCGAGATCACTTGTTGCCATTGTACATGAATTACTGACAATATGTTTGGCTGCAAGTAAGATGATGAAAATTGCAAGTGGAGCGGTCTTGGATATGGCAATAATGTAAGCCCATAAGGAAGACTGGTCTCTACTGCTGCAAGAGCCAAACATTATGAACAAAAAATCCTGCCTGGATTTTTAATTTTTCTCGTATAACAGTTTTGAGAATTAGAATTTAAAAATTACGGACAATTTGTTTGGTTGAGTATACATTGAGGAAATTGCAGCAAGAATGGTCTTGGATATGGCAAGGATGTAAACCCATAAAGAAGACCAATGCTTGTTGTTGCAACAACCAAACATTACGAACAAAAACCTCATGGTTGGGGAATTTTGTTTTCTTGTATAAAACATATTTGGAAAATTAAAAATTGTTATGATATGCTAACAGTTGGTTTGGCTGAGTGAAGGTTGAGAAAATTGCAGGAAGAATGGTCTTGGGCATGGCACTGCTATAATCCATAGTAAAGATGGATATCTACTGCTGCAAGAGCCAAACAAATTATGAGCTGGAAGCTCATGCTTGGAAAATTTGTTTTCCTGTATAAAACAAATTTGACATTTATGATTGGAAATTGTTATGATGATATCTCATGATGACTGTATGTGTGTAATACAAATGAGATGTTGAGTATTGAAGTTGGAAGCTCGGGAACAAGAACACCAGAAGGAAATCGAGCTCAATGACAAGAGCATGGAACGAAGAAAGTCCAATGGACTTGTTGCAATTGGAGTTCTTGGAGCCGCAACTCTGAAACATTCTTGGCCAAGTGCATTGAAGCCCTGAAGAGAGGTGGTACAGCATGAAGGACTGCAGAGCAGAGAAGGGGGTACACTTCCTTGGGTTGTGCAGGTTGATGGGGAATGAGAGCTTGTTGGTTGGAACTCCTGCCAAAAATGTAAATTGTAAAATCTTTGTACATGTTTTGGGTAGGAGTGCCTATGTATCCATGTCTTATTTTTAGGCTGGAGCACCTATGTATATAAGCGTTGGTTGGATTGCCCGTGCAGAGTAAAGGCTAGAGAGCCTAGATTTGTAATGTTAACAACATCGGTATGGTGTTGTGCACTGAGGATAGTGCCAAAAATAGCAGGAGGGGGATGTAACACCCCGGTTTTAATCCCTATGAACTAGAATGTATTATGTAATTGTGACTTAGGATGGCGAGCCGGTAGAGTTGAAAAGGGGCCAGAGTGCCTCAGAAATGTAATACTTATATAAAATACATCGTTGACTGCAGGATGGACAAGGACAAAAGATAGGGGGGTATGATTCCACAAGAGAGGGGGCTAAAGGGGCTAAGTCTTTTAATTATATTTTATTTATCCATCTTGGTTTTAATTGAGAAAAGTGGTTACATGAGCTTCTTGGGGGGAAGGCCATGTAGTTCTTGATTTCATGTAATATATAAACACCTCTTGTGGGTTGTTTGGGGGTTCTTCTCCAATCACTCTTACACTCTTTCAGGGGATTTCCTCATTCATGGTGAATCGTTCATTCACTCTTACTCATTAGTGTGCTTTTGGTCTGAGCATGGAAACGAATCGTTCGAGGTAGAGAGCCATTGCTAGATGGCTGTGAGGAATTACTAATCATTCTAGGAGGGAATGGATGCCTGTGTGCATGAGATTGATGGTAGTTCTAAATGAACTATCCACAGCTAAGATTCCTTCGAGTTTCCAGCATGGAGATTTCCTGACCAATAGCATTGGAGCCCTGGAAAGAAATGGAATAGCCTTAGGGACAGCATGGAAAAAAAGGGGTTCATTTATTTGGGTTGTGCAGGTTAGAGGGGTAGAGAGCTTGAAATTAGGATTGTTGTGTGGTTCAGAAAACATGAAAGCTTGTTAGCTAACTGGTGTGTTTTTAGATTTGGCATAGGATCCATCCTTGTGGATTCATAGCCCTAGCTCAGGGGTGACATTGTTGTTGAGAGTGAACGAACAACAATGTCTATGGTTGGGAGGAACGTCCTTGGTCTGCAGCCAGTTGGTGAATGTTTACTTGAAAAGATAAGTGTTCTTTGTGTTTTCCATATAATGTATATTCCACTCTGTATTTATTTATCTCTGAGATGTATTTATGTGTGCATGCTTGTTGGTTATTTGTTGTGTATGGCATATTGTTCATTTATTTTATATTGTAGCATGAATCTTGATTATTGTCTGTGAGTCTTTCATGCTCCTTTATTAATTAGATGTTATTAGAATTCGAAATCAATTCAAGAAGTACATTCTTGGTGTAGCGTGGCCCAATCTTGGTAGATGGGTACGTTACACCCCTTGTGTTTGGCAATAAACCAAAACAAGGTTATATCAAATATGAAGTGATCATGAGCTGAAACATACATCAATATATGGTTGAAAAGCGAAATAAAAATAAGCTCACAAAAATGGAAAAGAGCATGCCATATGCATTCATAAGTTTGCTCTATCCATTCTTGAATAGAGCTTGTTATCGCACAAGTTATAGGTTGGGAAAAGCCCAACCCAACCACCAAATGGAAACAACTTAGAGAACACCTAACCACTGTCACCTTAGGCAGGTATTCCCGTCACTTTAGAGATGAAAGAATCACCTCAAGGGGGGAATCTCGGGTGACCCTAGGGGGAAATGAGATGGAAAGTGATATGATAGAAGTGTAGCCCCTATAGGTCAAGATGCTAAGCACGAAAAGGCTTGGGAAAGAGTCTTGGTGGTGGCCAAAGGTTGCCAAAACGTAAGAATACTTGCAAAGAGTGATGTACCTGCCTGAGACACAAGAACAAGCCAAGTATATGCTTATATTGTTAGGTGGACAAGCAAGTTAAGCTTGTTGTCCCTAATTGCAGCAATAAACAATGATGTATATCAACAACAAATTAATAATGAGAGATGCAAAATAAAGTTGCTTAAAGCTTAGTGAAAAGCACAAGAGACAAGCTAGCAAATTGACTAGTTTAGCTCAAGAAGATGGCATAAAATTTTAGCAACAAAGTAAGGTTGTTGTAAACAAGTTCTGCAGAAATAAATATCAACTTTATGGTTGTAACAAACAAGTTATTAGAGCAGAGAATTCAACCGCTAAAACTTGCCAATAATCCACCCAAAAGTGCGCTAGCCTTAGTACATTAATGTGGCAAACTTTTAGCAACTTTCCACAGTTGAATAGTAAGTTATAAAAGAAAATGTATTGGGATTTTTGCTGCCCTAATGGCTGTAGATAAAAGTTTATAACAGCAGAGAGAAGTACTCAATAAATTGAGACACCCTAGTGGCTCAACCAAGCATAAAAAGCATAAAATTGATTCCAACTTAGACAACCTCAAAATCTTGATTTTTCATGTTTACCAAGGCAAGTAATTTATATTTCTAATGCAAAATTCAGATTGGTGCCTTTAATATTTGGGTGAATGGAGTCATTAAACACAAGTTGGATCAACAAGACCCCTAGGGGTGTAAATACTCTTACTCCCTAGGGTATGCTAATCAAACTAGGGTAAAATCTAGAAGGGTATACATACTCATATTCCTTCTAGCAAACCTTGTCCAAGAAAAACTTATAAATTTAAAAAGTGAGATGAAGCTTAATGGAGGGTGTATACAACATACTTCTCCTAGGGTTTCAACCAAGAACAACCAAGAATAAGCAAGAAATAACTAACAAATGCAGATTTTTCCTTACCAATTCCAAGAAAGAGAGATATCAAACTCTAGTTTCACCAAGCAAATCACCATCCAAAGCAAGAGCATAAGCCTTCAAGGGGTGCACATCACTTCACTTCATCCAATCACCAAGAGATAACACCAAAATTCATTTGCAAGAGAAAGAGATACCAAAATTCCCAAGGATAGCAAAACTTTCAGCCAAATACTTCTCACAATGGGAGAGTTGTGTTATCAAATGAGATTCAAATGATCTCTATCTATACAAAATGTCGTAAAGATTGTTTGTCTACATAATCTAGGGTAAACACAAAATAAGGGGGCAACAACCCTTATTTTGCCTTGTTATCCCCCACTTTTAGGGATAACCGAGGAGATTATGTCTCGAGGCCCACAAGTCCTAGACATGGAGTACCAAGAGCCAAATCGACTTGAGCATGGCCCTGGAGGGCCCATCTTTTCTTCCTTTCAACGCCTCCACTTTGTCAGCAACAACAACATCCATCACCTTCAGCTTGGTCCTGTATCAGAGATGGTTCTTGCTCCATGAGGTAATGAGTCTGGGTATCATGGTATGTGTCACTTTGATCCTCAAAACCTTTGAATATGTGCATTTAATTCCTTTTGTTTCTAACGGGTGCTTGGATCTTATACTTATCCACTTGACCATGTCTGGGGGGAATGACAGGATGCCCTAGCAAGCTTGTGCCCATAGGTTTTGGGTTGCCACTTGGGGGATTTCTGAAAAGTCATCGTTTGCTCCCATCATACTTACCACTTTCCATCTTACTTCCCACTCATCCATCCCATCACATTGGTTTGGGCATTGGGTTCGCCAATTATTTAAGGGTTGCACCTTGCTTTGTGGGAAGAAGGGGCTAAAGGCCCAGAAGGTAAAAGCAGCTGGCAAAAGAGAAAAGCCTAAAATTAAAACCTCGAGATGCTTCGCCCAGGGATCCTCGAGAAAGCAGTAAAAGGCTTATCAGCAAGAAACAAGAGGGACCCATAAAAATAATAAAACAAGACCTAGTCAGAGGATAGGGGGTCTCATCACGAGCCAGCCTATTAGGTCCATGGGCACCTAGCGGTATGACACTACTAGCAGTTGTTTACCACGCCAGGGTAGTGGCTCTTGGTTGCATGGCCAAGAGAAAGGGGACCTCATCACGAGCCAGCCTTCTCATCTCCGTGAAAGTGCTTGTGGGTAACATTGCCACCACTGGTCACCACGCCAGGGCAATGTCCCTTGATTAGCTTCTTGAAGAAAAAGCAAGAAAGAATTAAGAATAAAAGGCATGAATGGGCTTGGAAACATTTGCATCCAGGACAGGTGCAACTCGCCTTCTACAAAGGCACCCACAGGTAAGCCTTGCATTTCCCTGCTTTCACTGCACCCCTTGTCAAGACATCCCTTATCCACCTCACCCATTTACATGACTTGGATTTAATCTCTTCCGGAAACATCCCTTTTCCTGTGGACACTAGCCCAATAGGACGCCCTGTCACTTCCTCCAAACTTGCATTGCAGATTTGTATAATGTCTTTGAGCACTTGACCGGGGTAAAAGGGATTTTATGCACATGTTTAATAATATTGATGATTAGATGTGATTGACATTGCTATGATCCCTGTGACTTATGAGCCCATGGAGGGCGTATCTGTTGATGTGCAGGATCATACCCAACGGACAGGTACCACATTGGACAAGTACACATGGGGAGATGATTAGTTCGGACCTCCATGGGGCTGAAGAGCCCACCAGATGGATGTTGAGACCCCAGCAGGGGGCAGAGACAGGACATAGGGGTTTACACCAGAGAAGAGGAGGACGTTCCACAGAGGCACCCTGGCAGAGCCTTACCTAGGGGGGGTTGTGCCCTCTTCATTGGAACGTTGGCCTTGGAAGGCCCAGGACGTCACCTAAGAGGATCATGACGTCATCCAGCTTTATGGACGTTTTGGGGAGACAATCATGGCAGTTTGGCATGTGTGGCAGATTAGAGAAGCCCAAGGAGGGCTAATGTTTTGCTCCAGGAGGCTACATTTGCCCTAGAAAAGGCTAACGTCACCCTAGAAGGGGCATGACGTCTTACTTTTTCTTGATTAGGGTTTAATTTATGACATTTTAATGTAAAATAGTATTATTGTGTATTTTGGCCTTGTCGGCCTTTTTGATGACCTAAATTTTAATTGAGGTCATTGGTATGGCATATATTGAGGGTTTTCACTCTCATATTTTCATAATTTTTCACTCACCACTTGTGGAGGTCTGAAATTTTTGGCCCTCTTAGGGTTATTGGCTGAAATTGTGGTGCACTTGTTGAAGGAGACTTCTTTTGGTGATTTTTTGGCATTTATCTTGGTGGAAGGTTTACAACTAGAGTTTGGCTATATGAATGCTTGGTGGGTGAAAGTAAATTTCTGCAAAACACTTCTTTATTGAATGGTCATGGTCTTGTTTACTTGCATTTTGTTACTATAATTTGTTGGATTAAACCCTAGGTGACAAGCACATGTTGGTGTCCTTGTCTCATGTCCCTACTAAGTTAAAGAGCCATTAGATTTTGTTGAAGTTACATAGAGCCTTGCCATAGCAACACTCTAATCCTATTCTTCTAGCCTAATCATTTTTTATCTTGTCTTTGAGCCAAGGAAGGAGAAAACGCACTAAGGCCTAGGGTTTCTACACCTTAGTTAGCCATTTTCCCTAGGGTTTGATTGATGAAGCCTTGCCTTAGCAACACTTTATCATCAAACTCTCTTGTCCTTAGCCATAGCATCCATCACTCAAGCTAGTCGTTTTATTCTTGTCAATGAGCTGAAGAAGGAGGAGAAAGCACTAAGGCCTAGGGTTTCTACACCTTAGTGAGCCTTTCTCCCCTAGGGTTTCATTGTTGAGGCCTTGCTTTAGCAACACCTCAACATTTAACCCTCTTGTCTTCAGCCATACCATTTCTTGCTCAAGCTAGCCGTTTAAATTTGTATTTTAAGCTAGAGAAGGAGGAAGACACACTAAGGCCTAGGTCATCTACACCTTAGTGAATCGCCTCCCCTAGGGTTTGACTTGTTGAAGCCTTGCTTTAGCAACACTTCAACATCAAACCCTCTTGTCTCTAGCCCTATCACTATCATCACGACCCTTCAACATTTGTAGCCCTTTTTGACTCCATTTTCCCTAATAAAGCACTGA
>ML823450.1:32807-62322 GCA_009831015.1 Picea engelmannii
TATTTTAGGGTTGGGTCCACTTCTAATTTCTCCATTAAATTTATTATTAAAATAATTTATTTTGTATTCACTTTGAATTATAATACACTCATCACTTCACTTTATTATTTACCTTTTAAAATATCTTAAACCACTTTGATTACGTTGACCTTTTGGGGCTTCTAGATGACATATGAGGGTCCTCCAACATTGTAAGGCCATAACTCTCAAACCATGAGGAGTTATGTGACGTTCTACATACCACCATAAATGGCATGGCATGCACTATCCATATAGAATAGTATTATATGAAAATATATCATAACTCATACCATTACCCATCAAACAAACTTGGGTCTAGTACCCAAACCTAGGGTCTCCAACTTCTCATGGCCATAACTCTCTAACCGTGAGGAATTATGTGACGTTCCACATACCACTAGAAATGAAATGACAAGCACTATCCATATAGGATATTTTCCCTGAAAACATCACTTTCCTTCATCACATTATTCCACAATTAAGCATGGGCTCTCTTACTCCACAAAGCGTCTTCCCGTGAGGGCTTTCACCATAAGGAGACCACTTTGGAGTTCATCCATATTTGCTTCTTATCACCAATGAAAAAACAATAATGAGTCATATTTACATCAAACAATATTGGGTCCATTACCCAAACCTTTGTGCTATGGGTATTTCTTCAAGGGTTGACATCAATGACAAACAACCTTAATCAACATTATTCAGATACATTAATATAAATACAATTTAAATAAATATATTTAAACTTCAATCTGACTTTTTTTGAAATCGTCGATTGGTCCTATATCGTCACATCATGAGCTCGAATGATCACAGTTCCTTTCAACACTTATCCAATTATCTCTCCACGGGGTCACACCTTAGCGCTAACGAAATTTTATGCCCCGTGTTTCGTGATAGGCTGTTTGGTTCGTTTATTGCCCCCGGTTTGGAGCTATTATAAATCTTGCACCCAAAATTTTCGTACTCTACAATTCATCGCAACTTAGAGCTATTGATTTCTTATGTCCTTCGGTTTCGTGATATACATGTTGCAGACAACAATTACGTGATATACATTTTGCACCAAACACTTCCGTCATTTACAATTCAACCCCATTTTCGTGCAAAATGTGTAACATGAAGAGGGTATTCATGCCATCTTCAATTCAAATTCATTCTTCTGTTACCGGTGACAATTCAGTGCATAGGTTCGCTTATTGGCATTAACAACCAAAAAATGTATTCAACAACGATTTACGGGAGCCCAACCAACCCCCGGGTTGGCGCTATTATAGATCTTTCTTGGGGTTTCCTACAAGTGAGACAACCTCTAACAAATAGACACTAACATCCTCCTAACAAACCATTCTATTTTCATGCACCCAAAACTTACGCGTTGTACAATTCATCCACATATTGGAACATGGTTTGCATTTCGCCCACAAATAATCTATTAAGATACATTAATATAAATACAATTTAAATAAATACATTTAAACTTGAAACTGACCTTTTTCGAACTCGTTGATTGGTCCTATATCGTCACATCATGAGCCCGACTAACTGTAGTTCCTTTCAACACTTAGACAATTATGTCTTCGTGGGGTCGCGACTTAGCGCTATTGAATTTTTATGCCCCACCATGCTTCCGTGATATACATGTTGCACACCACACTTTCCTAATATACATTTTGCACCAAACACTTGCATTATATACAATTTGACCTCGGTTATAGAGCCCACCTATTCAGGAATCCACTATCTGAAAAGTGGCTAGGCATCAAATGGTTAGCGATCGGTTGGATTCACGATATAAAAGCACGAGCGCAAATGTGAACCGGTCCGTCCACCAACATGTGCATTGGGACATCTTTGCAAAAACGACTAAGTAACGAGAAAGAGAGAGTAGAGGGTAAAAACTGTCAGACGAGCTTCAAAATAGGATGACGAGAGCTCTTGAGGAGATAGAAGGCCCCACTTGTCAAATTGTATATATATTCTTCTTCTACTCGTGACAAATTAGTGCATAGGTTCTCTTACTCTAGTTGCGATATGCAAAGATGGGAGTATGGTTCAAATTGAGACACTCTAGTTGCAAGATGAAAAGATGAGAAGTTTACCTGGTGACATGATCAACATGTCAAAGTTAAAAAGACTTGGATTATTTTTCGCTCAGATAGTTAAAATGGATAGTAGATTTTGTGAATTTCAAAATTTAGTCACTCTTCAATTATATCGGTGCAATATGTTGGAAGAGATTTCAGATTTGCATAAGCTTAAAGGTTTAAGGCAATTATATATTTATAGTTTTTCCAAGTTAAAAAAGTTTCCTATAGAGTTTAGTGAGAAGGGAACATATCCAACAACAATTTATGGGAGCCTGATCGACGCCCAGGTTGGCGCTATTATAGATTTTGCATCCAAAACTTGCATCACCTACAATTCCGCTTTGTACATCTTGCACCTAAAATTTGTATGGTCTACAATTCGTCCCCATATTGGAACATGGTCTACATTTGGACCACAAATTATCTATTAAGATATATTAATATAAATACAATTTAAATAAATATATTTAAACTTGAACTTGACGTTTTTCGAACTCGTGGATTGATCTTATATTGTCACATCATGAGCCCGACTGACCATAGTTCCTTTCAACACTTAGTCAATTATCTCTCCATGGGGTTTTTCCTTAGCGCTAACGAAATGTTATGCCCCATGTTCTATGATAGGCGGGTTGGTTCTCTTATTGCCCTCAAATTGGCGCTATTATAAATCTTGCACCCAAAAATTTTGTACTCTACAATTCGTCGTGAGTTAGCACTATCGATTTCTTATTCCCTCATGTTTCATGATATACATGTTGCACACAACACTTTCGTAATATACATTTTGCACCAAACACTTCCGTTATTTACAATTCGACCCAATTTTCCAAAATTTACCTTGTAACCTGCTGAGTAGGGACTACGTTGCCACACAACACTTGTCCTAATATAACAATGCTTAGAGGTGTTTGGTTTAATATAACTTATGTTATTTAGAAGTGTTTCTACACCTATGGAACATGGTTTGCATTATGTCCACAAATAATCTATCATCATCAGCAGACATAAACTCCTTCCACAACAACAAATCGAGTTTCTCTTTCTCTAGAGATAACGGGACTTTCGTTGGAAACAATGATACGCTGGCGAGTGGAATATTGGTTCAGCTTAGAAAATCTAAGTCGAGATTTTTTTCTCAAATCAGAAATGGATCAAGAGGGCTGGGTACCGATTTCACACATTATCACTTTTCCCAGTGTGAGTATTGTAACTAAGTACATAGTGCCATTTTAATTACAAAATCAATGCTAGTATTGGTGCTAATATTTCCACATGTATGCATGTAGCTAAAAGAAATTAGGGGCATCGCTTGCTTAGTAGTAGCCCAGAATATGAGAGATTCATATGTAGTTGAAGTTCAGGTAATCATGAATACATTCATTCATTCTAATTTATTCTCCTTTATTGATTCTGTTACTAAGTGTGATATTATTATTTTAACAGATGGAAGATTTGAAAATAAGAAAGTGTGGTGACTGGTTCAACTATCTGCTTCAATGCAATTAATCTTCAAAAACATAAACATAAGAGAAGAAGTGAAAGCTGGTGGAGCCACTGATTGTTGATTGTTTATGATATGATCAATTAGTCCAAATACTCACAATTTGACACGCTGTACATCAACTGTGGTGTGGTGACTTTACATTAGTTGATACTGTATATTTCTCACTTCTCAACTGACAATTTGACACACTGTACATCAACCACCGTAACTCTACATTCCCTTATACTGTATACTTCTCACTTCTCAACTGACAATTTGCCACGCTGTACATCAACCGCCGTGACTGTGCATCAACTGTCATGACTGTGCATTCCCTGATACTATATACTTCTCACTTCTCAACTAACAATTTGACACGCTGTTTATCAATGGCCGTGACTGTACATTCACTGATACTGTACACTTCTCACTTCTCAACTGCCAATTTGACACACTGTACATCAACCGTTGTGACTGTACATTCCCTGATACTGTATACTTCTCACTTCTCAACTGAGTTCACACTTTACATTACCCACATTACAAAGTGGTAATAGTGTGAACAGGCATGTCACATTACAGAATGCCTTAATAGTGTATTTCATCGCTAACAATGTATTTCATCACTAACATATCCACATTTTAATGAAAAATTTACTGACTCTATTTCCGAAAGCCATTGATAGATTATTTCACTTTTATGGGAACACAAGCATGGAAATTCGTCTGTTATTTATGATAAGATTACCGAGAATACATTTTAAAGCATTTTCTGGAAAAAAATTCTTAATAACAAATTATGATCAAGTCTTTCTACTGCTTTTTTAATTCATGTTGAGATAAATTAACTGTGTTAATTTTAAATTTATAAAAAAATTCAAATGTTAATTTAATTTTACAAATATTTATTTTTTTCCTTAAAAAACTTAATTTTATTACTTTACTTAATTTTATTACTTAAATTACATATTGTATATACATAGTTTGGTCTATTCTATTACATTGAAGTTTATAGCTGAAGGCTATTTTTGGTAAATTATTATTTCATTTAAAACAAAATTGTTTCTTTGGATTTTCTGAAATTGATTTTCTTGAGATAACTTTATAAATATTTATATGTAAAATTAAAAAATTAAAAATTATTTCTAAAATTTTAAATAATAAAATTAAATTAAAAAACAGAGTTTAACATAAATGAAATAAAAAATATAAGATAAACTATAAAGAAAATAACTAAATACAATTTTATAAAAATAAAATGATCAATAAACCATTATATAACTTTTAAAATTTAAGAATTAAAATTTTTTAACAATTAAAGTAATAAAACAAAAAATTAAAAATATTAGAATTAAACATAAATTTTGAACACCTCTTAAAGTATAATTTAATTAAATTTTGTAAATTGTGATACCTATATTGCTACTAACCGAGATTTGTATTTCTCCACTTCTCCTTCTATATTCATCTTCTTTTTAAATACCTATTTGTTTCCAATGGGATTTCTTCTAGTAGAAAAATCCACTAGATCCCAAGACTTATTCTTATCCAAGTCAGTCATTTATTCAACCATGGTTTTTTTCTAAATCTTTCCATCCTATGAATCCATTGTCTCCGTAATAGTTCTAACATCATCATCTGTAATATACAAAGAAAAATTTGAATGAAAATCAGATGGAGTATACCTTTCCAATAGCCTTCTTTCTCGAATCGATCTCCTCAATATTGAAATATGAGGATCTTCTTCCTCTGATTCCTGTTCTTCTGTAAAGTCTAATTCATCATCCTTTAAATCAAACTTTATTTTCTCTGGTTCTTCCTTACTTGGTAGGACTTCATGTTTAAAAACATCCTTCATTTCTCTAAATACCACATCTCGGCTCTACAAAACATTGTTATTTTCTAGATTTCAAAGCTTATAACCTTCGAGACCATCTTTATACCCAATAAAGATACACTTTCCAACCTTCTTATCTAACTTACTCATGTTTTCCTTTGGAACATGAACACAGGCCACACAACCAAATACCTTGAGATGTGAGAGAAGGTTCCTTACTAGTCCATACATCTTGTGGAGTCTTTTTATCTAACTCTCATGAGGGTGATTTGATGATCAGGTAACATGCAATAACCATTGACTCTACCCAAAATTCTTTCCCTAACCCAACACCACTGAGCATGCACCTTGTTTTTTCCATTAGTGTCATGTTCATCCTTTCTGCAACTCCATTATACTGAGGTGTATATGGAGTAGTCATCTTCCTTGATATACCACACTTCTTACATAATTTTTTAAATTCATTCCCACAAAACTCTCTTCTATTATCTATCCTCAACACCTTAATTATTTTCTCTGTTTGATTCTCAACAAGATCCTTAAACTCTTTAAACATGTCAAAGAATTCAGATTTCTTCATGAGAAAATATATCCAAGTATTCCTCAAGAATTCATCTATTAATCAGACATAGAAAACAGATTTTCCCAACGTTGGAACCGACACAGGTCCAAACACATCACTGTGAACTAACTGTAAAATTCCTTCTTCCCTAATTGCACCCAAGGGGAATCTTACCCAATTATGCTTCCCATATACACAATGTTCACAGAAATCAAAATCCAGAAAGAATTTAGACACACCTCCAACCATTCCTTTATCGTGTAGTCGTCGAAGACCCTTCTCTCTGATATGCCTCAGTCTTTGATGCCACAACATAAAATTTTCTCCAGAGACTGTAGGAGTTCTTTCTTCTTCAAATCCAATACCAAGAACACCGGAAATATTACACTCATCACTAATAGTCTTTCCTTGTAGCTTATACAGAGTTCCAAACCAAACTACCTTCAACAACACCATTGCTCCTTGAACCATCCTATAGGTTTTCTTTTCAAATATTGTTTATACCCCTGCATCGTCCAATTTTTCTTACATAAATAAAATTTCTTGCCAATCTTGGGATGTGCATAACACTAATTAGTATTCTAATTCTTCCATCTATGAGCCTCAACTTGAATTTTCCTCGACCTATGATTCTGGTTGTCGAGTCATCACCTAGGAGAACATTACCTCTGTCATACCTTTCATATTCATAGAACCACTCCTTGTGGGGAGTCATATGAAAGGATGCACCTGATTCAACCAAGCATGCCTCATAATCTAAATGTGTTCTTGAAGAAGCCATGTAGATATCCCCTGTTTCTTCCTTGGATGTTATTTCTTCTGTAGAAGGAGATTCGTCGAATCCCTTCTTTTTCTCAACTTTGGATCTACACTACTTCTTGTAGTGCCCTTCTTTTCCACATCTCCAACATACCTTTACAAAATTTTCGGGAGACTTAGATATTCCCTTAGACTTAGATCTCACACTTGACGAATTAAATCTATTTCTTTCCTAGGAACATCCTATTGCAAATAATTCATTTGTGCTATGTCCTTCCATGTTCTTTTGTCTCATCACCTCCGAAAAAAAGGATGAGAAAACTTCATCAAGCTTCAAGGAAGTTGTATTACTACCTATGGCCACAACTAGACTATCCCACAAGTCTGGTAAAGAGCACAATAAATTGATACACTTATCTTCATCTAAAATATTAATCCCAATAGATACTAACTGACTTACCACAATATTGAAGGCCTTCAAATTCTTTTCCACCAATTTTCCATCTCTCATCCTCAAGTTATATAACTTCTCTTAGGAATAGTTTATTTACTATGGACTTTTATTGATACAACTTCTCCAACCTTTGGTTGTAGCTTCCTCTGACACAATCAATAATACTAAATTTGAGAGACACAATCATATTGTGTCTCTTTTCCTTCTGATCCAACTTTTTACAATCATCTGTTGAATTTCTTGTAGGTGCAGTACCTGGATCCACCACAATCCACTTATCTATGTCCACCAACAGATCTCCCATATTGAGCTTCCAAAACTCAAAAATTTTCCCATTAAACTTCTTTATCTCCATTTTCTAACTACTTGCAATTTCTTTTCACCTAAAAAATCAATACCATAGATCTCCCACTGTAATAAGGCTTATCACAGTTTCGAGCCAAACCCTTGACTACAAAGGCATCCCCGTGAAGCCAACAAAGGTCTGATACAAAATGTATATTTTAACCTTGTACAATGTTTTACTGCAAACATATTTTCAATAAAAGAACAAAAAATATACAATGTTAAATACACACATTACAAAGATATTTTTCCCCTAGAAATTCAAACCGGGAAAACCAACATATTCTATATTCATTCATAGTGATACATTGTTTACAATACAATATACATGCATGAGAGACATCCAAAACTCTAACCCAATGAATTGGATTAGTCAACAAACCTAATTCCTTAACCGGAAATAGAAAACCATTGACAAAAACCATGTGTCAAAAAAACACCCAACAATGGATACGAAAATCGAGGAGACACAAAAAATGAGGAAAAAATGTGACATGTTTCTCGAGGAAAATAATATAACACATAACCAACATTATAGGCCCATAAAATGTCTACCCGCAGCTCGAGCATATGTGATGTTCACATGGATGGCTTCTATTTCAATGCACCCTCTCCTCACTGTACTATCTCATGCATGTTGACGTTCCAACCCCTCTATCAATTTCATTGGCAGGAACCTCCTACCGAGATTGTGAAACGAAGCTACTATGTTGAACTAGGTTATGATTCAATGATGAGATGTTTATATGTACCTGTTTCAAGTTCTCTGTAATAGGAGGATGTTGGGTAGGGTGGTCATGCCTTCGCCTGGGGGGATGGGGACCTAAAAAGGGGTCATGCCTGGTATGCTCTCGGTCTTTTGTGGACCATTCAACCACCCCATGGAAGTCACCGATGTCAAATTATTTGACATGATTACCCATAATAAAATCAACCCATAATTTTCTCAGAAAGTATAAGGGCATCTGCTTGTTATTACAGGGAGGTTTATCAAAAACCATATACCACCTATCCATTCAATTTTGATTAATATGAGGATGGATACACCAGTCAATGGATATGTGTTTCTTGGTCAATGATAGTTCTTTTCCATTTCTAGGATCCCCAAATATAAACAATATTTGTTGTTTTGAAATGCCTAGTTCTTTGACTTGGTTTCTTTCCAAACGAATGCTATAATAATCGTACATTTATGCCCTATAATCATAAATAGAGGAAAATTTACCTTGGCTACTTACAAGGGACTGCACAATGATGTCCAAATAAGTGGCCAATGAGATTCTTCTAGGCTCTCTAGTCTTCTTTAATTGTTCCTCAAGGGTTAGTAATATAACCAACCCCTCATCAATTTAAATGTTTACATTGTGTGGTGGTGGTGGGTTGGAATTTAGATCTTCTTGGTTTTATTTTGAATGGTTTAAATTGTCTTGGGGTTCCATTGTATTATTTATTCTACAATTTCAAATCCATGGCATGTAAATTAGGTACCTTTTTTAATTTAACATACAAAATTATATATTTCTTTAAATTTAGATCATTGGGAGAAAAATACTAAATTGGAATGACTAAATTGTATTAAAATTAGGAAAAATGTAACATACCTAGACATGGTGGTCCCCTCCTCCCTTTCTTCCTTCTCTCCATCTCCACTACATTTTCCCAATGAGAGAAATGTGAGCATGATTTGTGCACAATGAGCACAAATCGCACTCGAGCACTTTAAATAATTTTATCAGTATGAACACATGCATGTTCTTAGGATCGTGCATGTGTTCTTAGGAATGCACACATGTTCTTAAGAGCACACATGCATTCCTGCCAAAAAACCTATGTGGCAACCCACTTGGATTTTCGGAAACATCCAAACCTATAGGTATAGGAACACATGTTTTTTCCTAAGAAAGCACACACATTCCTACAAGTATGCGTTCTTACTCATGCCCTTGCCACTTTTTTCATCCACAAACTTATTGCACTCATCCTATTTTTTTTTTTAAATCACATGTTAACTTCATGTTGAGCACATAAGGAATCAAACATCTCCCTCATATTGGACTGTACAAAGCCCCTTTGGACACAATAAAAATTTTATTATAATCATTATCCAACGTAATAATAATTTAGGTTAATCATTATATAACTATTACATATAATAATTACATATTGTTAAGAACCAAATATCAAAATAACATAAAAAAAACTCAGAATAAGGACTCAATGCCTTGAAACAGAGAGAATTTCAGATAATAAGACTCTTTCAGGGGGAAACCTCCTTATACACCACATAAATTTTCAAATACAAGATGATTCCAAATGTAAAGGTCTCCTTGGTATATATAGGAGACTGGGAGTTACAATTACAACTAATGGACCCAAGCCAACATAAATAAAATAACATTATTGATGTAATATTCCCTAATTAAGGTGTAATGTGCCACTATTTAGGGCTTAAGATGCCCCTCCCCTTTAGATAAGTGTTGTCCAAAACTCTGGAGTAATTCTGGATGCTTCTGTATAAAACACTCATCTTCCTAAGTGGAATATTCAGCAGGTAGTTTCCTCAACTTAATGAGATACTCTGAAATGGATCTATTCCTTAGCTGGCAAATTCTTGTGATAATGATAGCTTCAGGATTCAATATGGTTTTTCCTTCCTCATCAAGTTCTAGAAATATAGTTTGAACTGGCATCTTGTCATATATAACCTTCTTTAAGCATGAGACATGGAAAACTGGGTGTACTCATGAAGATGCAAGAAACTCCAATTTGTATGCCACAATATGAATCTTTTACAACACCTTATAAGGGCCATAGTACTTTGGTGATAATTTATTATCCTTCTTATCTTGATTGAGAGACATCTGTTGGTATGGTTGTTGTCTTAAAAATACCCAATCCCCTACTTCAAAACTTCTTTCACCATGATGCTAATATTATTCTTGTTTCATGTGATTGTGTGGCATGGTCAACTTGTTCTTTAAGAGTTGAAGAACTTGTTGTTGATGCTCGATGGGATCTTCCACTGTTTGAACCTTAGATTTTTCTTTTAGAGAAGAAGTGATGGAAGGAGGGTGGTATCCATAGAGTGCCATAAATGGTGTCATTCTTGTTGCAGTATGAAATGAAGTGTTATACAACCATTCTGCCAAGGGTAACCATTTGAACCATTGTGTTTGTTTATCAGAGACAAATCAATGAAGGTATCCTTACAGAAAATTGTTCACTATCTCAGTTTTTCCATCAGATTGAGGATGAGAGGATGATCTATGATCCAATTGAGTACCCAAACAAGAAAAAAATTATGTCCAAAAATGTCCAGTGAAGATGGAATCTCTGTCACTTACAATAATCTTTGGGCTTCCATGTATATTTTGAAGTGCCTCCATGAATGCAGTGGAAACTATACTGGTTTTCAAAGGATGAGAGGGTGCACAAAAGTGTGCATACTTGATCCGTATATCAACAATCACCACGATGGCACAATTTCCTTCAGACTTCAGTAACCCTGTGATGAAATCCATGGAAACCTCCTCCCAGTGCTGACTTGGGATGCCTAATGGTTGTAAAAGACCTGGGGTCTTAATTGTTTCCACCTTATTTTTTTGGCAAACCAAACATTTTTCCACAAACCTTTGAACATCAATTTTAAATCCATCCCAAAATAATTCTTTCTTAACTCTCTGGTAGGTTTTCAAAAATCTTGAGTGCCCTACTACCGGAGAGTTGTGTAATTCCAATCGTATCTTTTGTTTTATTTGGGAGTTCTTACATAAATATAAGTGATCTTTGTACCATAGTGAATCATTTTTCCATGTAATTATATCTAATGCACTGGAATCCTGCTGCAACCTTTGAATGAGATTCCACATGTTTTCATCATTCTTCCATTCATCCCTTTCTACTATTATCCAATCGAGTTGGATTCTCGAGATAGCATAGAGAAAGGCCTCAACATATTCATCCTTTCTTGAGAGTGCATCTACCACAACATTTTTCTTCCCTTCTTTATAAATGATTTCAAAATCATAATCCAACATATTGGTCAACCATTTTTGTTGTTCTTTTGAAGATGGTCTTTGTTCCAAGGAATATTTAAGACTATAATGATTTGTTTTTGACCTTGAAGTGCCTACCTATTAGGTAAGAGCACCATTTCTTCAATGCATGTAGTATTTCCATCATTTCCTTCTCATAAATGGGTTTATGTAAGCCCTTTCCCTTGAGTAGCCGACTTTCAAAAGCAATGGGCCTTCCTTATTGCATTAAAACAACACCAATTCCATTTTCTAAGGCATCGCATTCCACAATAAAGGTTTTTGTGAAGTCTGGTGTCGTCAAGGCAAGAGATTTGCACATCACCTCTTTAAGTTGTTCAAAATCTTGAGTTGCCTCTGGAGTCCATGAAAATGCATCCTTATTAGTTAATGTCGTTAAAGGTGTTGCTATTCTTCCATAGCTATGAACAAACTTGTGGTAGTAACTTGTCAAACCCAAAAATCCTGCAAGATTCTTCAATGTTTTTGGAATTGTCCAGTCTATCATGGCCTTAATCTTATTAGGGTCTACCTTGACACCTTCATGAGATACAATATGACCCAAATAGTCTACCTCCTTCACCCCAAAGAAAAATTTGGATGGTTTGGCATATATTTGTTTCTCCTTTAGAAGTTGTAGAACCTTGTCAACATGTCACACATGATCCTCCCAATACTTTCTATAGATTAGTATATCATCAAAAAATAATAACACAAATTTTCAAAGGAAGGGCTAAATGAAAATGGAATTCATCAACCCTTGGAATGTGGAAGGTGCATTTGTAAGGCCAAAAGGCATGACTAAAAATTCATAATGGCCTTCATGAGTTTGGAATGTTGCTTTTGGGATATCTTCTTCCTTCATTCTAATCTAATGATACCTTGAACGAAGATTCAAATTTGTGAAATAGATTGCTCCATCTAGTTCACATAACAATTCATCAATGATAGGAATTGGAAACTTATATTTCATAGTGATCCTGTTGAGCTCTCTATAATCTAGACACATATGCCATGATCACTCTTTACTGAGTAGCATTACCATTGGTGCTGATTAATAACTCTGGCTAGGTATAATAATGCAAGTCTCTAACATTAATTCAACCATACGATCAATTTCACTCTTTTGGGTATAATGGTATCTGTAATTCTTGATGTTAGGAGCAACACTCCCAAGAATTAGGTGAATAGCAAGATCATGATTTCGAGTGGGTGGAAGACCTTTGGGAATATCTTAAAATATTTTGGAATGCTTATCAATGATCCCATGGAGATCTAGGGGAATAGATGGATTAGATGTTTGAACATCTAGTGAGCATAGTTGTACAATTACACAATGTTTCCCCTTTTTCAATAACGTTCTCATGCCATTAGAGATTATTACCTTACTGGGTTTCCCTGTGATACCCCTCAACTCAATTTCTTTTCCTTCCAATGAAAAGTTTATGAAAATTTCTTGAAAAATAAAATCCAATGTTCCTAATGATTGTAACCATTATATTCACAGTATGACATTAGCACTGCCCATGGGTATAGCTATTAGAAATCATTGGACTATTCATTACATATTCCCCCGTAGTAAGATTGATCTTATCGCATTTTCCTGAGCAATTGATATTTCCTTCATATGAAATCATTAATTGAAACTATGGCACTAGATATATAAACCATTTGAGAGCTTTGGCTAATTTATAGTGAATGAAATTATGAGTACTACCAGAATCAATTAGGACTATTACCTTTTTTTCTAAGATATTCTTCGATCTTGAGGGTTTTAGGAGTGCTAATTCTAGCCAATGCATTACATAATATCATGGGATTCAACTCTTCAGAAGAAATCTCTTCTACATTTTCATCTTGAGATGGTTCTCGTTCTTGTTCTTATTCTTCTTCCTCTTCACAATCTATGTAGAATAATTTCTTCTCACCACACTTATGTCCCTTACTGTACTTTCTATCACAATTAAATCATAAAAAAATTTCTTTTCTCTCCTCCAATTATTGAGGTGTCCACCTTATAGGTTGAGGTGTTTTAAAAGAAGGAACATTTTTCTCTTGATAGATGTTAGGAGTTGTCCTTATAGTAGCCATAGCCATATTTTTACTTTCAACATTTATCGCCACCCTGAATGTATTCTCCAATGATTTTGGTTCCCAAAGGAGAACCTCATGTTGAATGTTATCCCTTAAAGTTCCTATCAATACATAAATTAGGTGCTCATATGGAATATCTGTTACCTTTATATTCAATCATTGGAAGTTGTCAATGTTCTTTGCAACTGAACACTTTTGCTTGAGATTTATCAATTAGCTAAAGAAGGTATTTCTCCTTGTATCCTCATAGTTTGCTATCATTTATTCCGTTAAAATTTTTCAAGTGAGGAGTGATTTGCGAGAACATATCCATCGATACCACACAAATTGATTGGGTTCTAAATATAAAGAAACAATTAGTACCTTTTGTGTATTAGGCACATTGTGTCGATCAAAGAATTGCTCCATTTGAAGTATCCAAGTGATTGGATCCTTTCCATCAAACTTCCTCATATCAATCTTAGGAAAGTGGTTGGTCTTCAACCCAAAGTTGGATTTTATCCATTCTTGATGCATCTTCCTTGTGTCCTCATCATGAATTTCATGGGATACATTTTAACTTTTATGTGTCCTCTCCATTAGGAAATTTTTTAATCCTTCCATGATCTCCCTTTTTAATCCCTCCAACTTAGTATCCATTATTGCCTCCAACTTTTCTTCAGTTGAATCCATCATCCCTTGTAGTTCATGTTTTGTTACTGTCTTCTTTTTAAAATCATTTATGTCCCTACACATTTCTTCACCTTCATCAAGAGTCCAAGTAGGACTTTCTAGAGGCTTATTTGGTGTAGATGTTCCCTTTTTTGGTGGGATGTTGGCCAAGTATCGCTTTTAAACCTTTATTTTGAGGTGGTTCTACTAGACAATCTTTCTTCTATTGTATTTCCAAAATATCGGCCCTTTCGGGTATGAAAATTTATTTTTTTTAGTTCTATGATATGTCTTCTCTGCAATTCCATAGGTTTGATCAAAATTACATGTTCCAAGTGGAAGTTATGGTAACTTCCCCACAACTTGTTGATTTTTTTCCCTTCCATGAGAGCATACTTGTAAAGCGTGCCAAGGTCACAATATCTTATATTTGATTCTGAAACTTGTACCAAAAATACTAGAGATTGTCCACTATCCAATGCAACTAGTATCACTTAATTTGGATACTCACTAAATAAGATATCACTATTTTACCTTGAAGAATTTTTTGAGACTAGTTAATATGACTAGACAGATACCCTATCTTGCATAGGGTGTATCTACAAAAGTAGGATGACCCAGAAGATGAATTTTTTATCATAGATACCTTGATAATTTCTATGAATAGATTACGGATTTCAGGGTCTAAAAAGTTACATAAATGTTTTTACAGGGAACATTCCATGATAACTAAATTCAGGATGACTCAAGAACCCTATCTTACACATGATATATATCTGCAAATATCAGGCTTCAGGAGTTGAAATTTGAAGAAAACGTACATTGATCTGTCTACTAAATATCCCCCAAGGGGCTCCTTATAAAACATTTTAGAAAATAAATATAGCTAAAATTGCAAGGTGTCTCATATGTAGCAGCAAAACCCCAAGACCTTGAGCTCTAATACCTAATGTTAAGAACCAAATATCAAAATAACATAAAAAAAACCTCGGAATAAGTACTCAATGCCTTGAAAAAGAGAGAATTTCAGATAATAAGCCTCTTCAAGGGGTAAACCTCCTTATACACCACATAAATTTTCAAATACAAGAAGATTCCAAATGAAAAGGTCTCCTTGGTATATATAGGAGACTAGGAGGTACAGTTACAACTAATGGACACAAGCTGACATAAATAAAATAACATTATTAATGTAATATTACCAAATTAAGGGGTAATGTGCCACTATTTAGGGCTTAACACATATAATAACAACCATAGATCCATATTAACCCTGGATCTATCAAGTGTTGAGAGGGATCAAATCTCTCGACATGCAAACCTGTTTTAGAGTGAAAATCTTGAGGAAAGGTTAAAGGTTTGCACGTTGAGATATTTGATCCCTCTCAGTGATAGATCATGGGTTAAGATGGATCTATGTTGGTTATAGTCATGAGAAATTACACAAAATTTGTATATAAATACATATTGTGAAAAACATGTTAATCTTGCTAATCTTATTTACAAGATTTTAAGATTTTTTAATGTTAATGTTATTTGTGTTCTTATTTTTAATATTTATTTTAGTTCTTGAAATGTTAATGATTTAATGTTTATTCATGTTCTGATTTGGAATATTTCAAGATAATATTAATTTGTGTTCTTAAAATGTTAATGATTTAATGTTTATTTGTGTTCTGATTTGTAAGATTTTAAGATTTTTTAATGTTATTTGTGTTAGATTTGGAAGATTTTAATATTTTGTAATGTTATTTGTGTTCTAATAAATATTTATTTGTGTTCTTAAAATGTTAACAATTTAATGTTTATTTGTTTTCTGATTTGGAATATTTCAATATTTTTTAATCTTATTGTCAGAAGGACTGAGATATAGATTTTTCCTCAGTTCTAGAAACCACACATGTTTTCCAGCTATGTGGCACTGATGAGAAACATCATTGATTCAAAGCCTTCCACCATTAAATAAGCCACTAAGAAGTAGGAATGGAAGGATGTCATGATGGAGGAGTATCATTCCATCATGAAGAATGATGTGTGAGAGGTGGTTCTGAGAGAAGAAGGGAAGTCGGTAGTGACTTTCAAGTTGATTTACAAGATCAAGAATGCTACAGATGGTAGCATAGAGATGTACAAAGCTTGCTTTGTGTGTTGTAGGAAAATCTCCCTACGGATAGGTAGATTGCCTCAAAGAGATAGACTCTTAACTCTAAGACAGAAAGTGCTTAACGTGGACATTGAATTCCTTTCAAATCTATACAAACTAATGCATGAGGGGGAAGCAGAACATAAGTACCTTTTAATTTACGTTTGTCCCTGCACGCTCCGAGTTGAGCTCCAATCTTTCGCTCCTCAATAGATTCTGTAAACAAACAAAGTACGACTACTTCCTACTCTATAAAGATTAGCCCAAAATAGATCTATCTACTAAAGAGACAAATTCATGTGATATTGAACACGAATTAGAAAGAAACAGGCCAAGCAAATTATATTAATGAGGACAAAATATTTCTTACATCCATAGATGAATTGCAGCAATTTTGTCAAGTCCTCCTTGTCTACCCCTTGCTCAAAATATCCACGATCTGAATGATGATAGCTTCACTGATTTCTCCCTATGAGATCATAGGTCTATTGCCTCCAAATCATCTCTGTTCCAGCACCAGTTATAAGATCATAAGTTTGGTGTGATTCTTCTTTTCCAGTCCCCTTTCACCATTAGAAAGCTTGCTTATATAGCCTTGGAGAGGCTTTAACCACTTGAGATATCCTTGGGGAAGGTGAGGATTTTCCTCCTTCAGTTGAGGATCTGCCCTAATATCATGGCTGGACTAGGAATTCGAGCTCAACTGCCTTCCAAGAATGAAACGATGCTTCCCCCATTCATCTCAACAACTGAACTACTGCCCAAAATAGGTATCACTCCCTCAAAAAGAACCATTAGAGCGTTGTAGCGCTCCCTAGTAGGCTTTAGGCGGGCATCAAAGCTTTCAAAATACATAGCACTCCCTCAAAAGGGCTAGAGGAGATTTATAACGCTCCCAAACATTGTAAGGGGGAGCATCGATGCTCCCATAAGAGGTATAGGGGAGCGCTCTCCTCCAAAAACTTAGTTTTTGAGGTGCTTTCAGATGGAAAAAGGTTTGCAAGCCTGCTAACTCATTTCTCCTCTTCCAAATCAAATGTTTGAGGTGTTTCAAGTGTCTTTCTCATGTTGTTATAGGCACGACATAGGCATCATGGAAACATGCTTTCTTTGACACTTGCGACACTTGTAACCTTGTGAGCAAAATGCGACACTATCAATGTGAGTATTTTTTATGTGTAACATTGTGGCCGGAGGATTCTCCCAACAAGAGGGAGAATATTATGATGAGACACTTTATCCATAAGAAGTGCACATAGAGAAAGCACAAGATACATGAAAAGGAGTCTCATGTCTGCAAATTAAAGGAATATTTGTACAAGATTATGCAAGTGACCAGGACATGACATACTAGATTAGAAATTTTTTTGATGAGCTTGGGGATGGTTTCCCATTGATCCTACATGTGGATGAAATGTTTTTGATAGGAGATGAGAATATAAAAGTTGGGTGCGAGAGGGAGCTCGCTTCATATTTTGAGATGAAGTATCTTGGTTCGATGCATTACTTCTTGGCATTGGAAGTGTGGCAAAGATCAAATGAGATTTTCCTTAGTCAAGGAAAATATATTGTTGATATTCTACAAATATTTGAGATGATGGAATGCAAGTACATGACCACACGCATGATGATAAATATAAAGCTATTGAGTGACAAATCTTTAGATTTGGTTGATCCCACGATGTACAGATAGTTGATTGGATCCTTGATGTACCTGGTTAACTCTAGGCTACACATATTCTTTGTAGTGAATACCTTGAATCAACACATGGGTGAACCTAGACAGGTACATTGGATGGCAGCATAGCATATGTTGATGTACCTTCATGGTGTGGTTGGATATGGATTGAGATATATCTCATTTGGATATGTGAAGCTATAGGGATATAAAGACTCTGATTGGGTAGGGAGTGCAGTGGATCAGAAGAGTAGTTTTGGGTGTTGCTTCAGTCTGGGATCAACCATGATCTTATGGTTGAGTAAGAAGAATAAATCAATGGCACTCAATACTTCAAAAGAACAGTATATCACAACAAGCGTGGAAAGATGTGAAGTAGTGTGGTTTCAAAAGTTGCTACAGGATATTTGATCTAGAATTGGAGCCAACTTTGATGCATTGTGAGAATCAAAGTTGTGTGAAGCTTACCAAGAACCATGTATTCCATGATAGGTATAATAATATAGAGATCAAGTATCATTACATCCAGGATATGATGAAGAAAATATTTGTGGAGCTTTAGTACATATCCACGGACGAGCAGATAGAGGACATTCTCACCAAGCCCTTGTCAAGAGTATGAGTACTTCAGGGAAAATCTTGGAGTGTTGTCTAATGTCCACCCTTGTGGAGAGGAAGGTGTGTTGTTTCTTCTCATATTGAATAACCCCTCTAGCCAAGGGTTCTCTGGGTCAATCATGTGAGGTGACTGAAGGGGGTAATGTCCTGTTAGACCTTCTGAGAGAAGAAACATCACACATGTAGTCGTAACAATATAGCGGAGGATATGTGACTCTGGATAGTAGCTTTGTGATAATTCGATGTTTTTGTACCACTGGCAGAGACTGCGTGACTCCAAACAGTATCTATGTGATATTTCGGTGGTTTTATACCACTGGTGAAGATTGTGTGACTCCGGACAGTAGTTCTGTACTACTTCGGTGGTTGTGTACCACTGGTGGATATTGTGTGTCTCTAGATAGTAGTTGTGTGCTACTACGGTGGATGTGTTCCACTGGAAGAGGCCATGTGACTCCAAACAATAGATGTGTGCTACTTCGGTGGATGTGTTCCTCTGGAAGAGGTTGTGTGACTCCGAACAGTAGTTGTGTGCTACTATAGTGGATGTGTTCCACTAGGATTGATTGTGTGTCATTGACAGTAGTTGTGTACTACTTGGTAGCAGTTGTGTACTACTTGGTAGCAGTTGTGATCTATTGGATGAAATTTTAGTAGATCTATGCTACTAGATGATTTCCATAGATATTACCATATTGCTTGATGTAGTTGTGTGTACTACCTCTTGATTGCAGAGACTGTTCATGATGATTCGAGCTACCGAAGGAATTCTACCAGTCATGTGCCTACTAGCATATTGCAGAGTAGTCATTGAAATACCAGATGAAGACATCGTAAAATATTCCTCTCTAGCTAAGAGGGAGTTTTGAGTTTTTGGTAGTTGCGGGAGGATCTTTCCTTCCTAAATGACCTTTCTTAGATGTAGAGAAGATTCTAGAAGCAAGGGATCCATTAAAAAAATATTGAAATACCCTAGAAGAGAAGTGGGCCCAAAAGAATAAAGTAATAATGATAAGAAACATGTCCAAATAAGAATTCAACCTAGCCTAGTGGCCAAGAAGACTATAAATAGAGGACGTGTTGGCTCATTTTTTGACACACACTCTCTCTCCCGGCTACACATAATCAAGGTGTAAGTTTGGATGGGGTGACATAGGAGCTGCAACTACCCGATTTATTATTTCTCAGTCTTTTGGTATCTCTCTCGTGTGTGCTACTAGTTTAGGAGGCGTGCTACCTTTGTATGGTGCTACTGTTGCAGTTGGGGTGGTATTTTTGGTTAATCTAACACTTGTTCTAGGGTTTATATAATTGGACCTGATTCGTGAATGAAATATATCTAAGAAAGGTTGTTGGGTTTTTTCCCCCATTTGGGGTTTTCCTTGGATAAATCTCTTGTGTTCTTTTCTTTATCTTGTTTATGTTGTTACTACTCATTACATGATATATATGTTAAAGGTAACAAAGTAAAATAACACTAGTAACACTAATGCTCTGTAAATAAGGAAAATCTAACAATTGTTACAATATGTTGAACATAGCCTTATCATTGCAATGTGATTACCATAACCTCATCGTCGCAATGTGATGCAAATATCCTATCATCTTAATGTGACAAAAATTTCCAAATGTCATTGTCTGACAAACATAACCCATTGTCACAATGTGATGAGAGCAACCCAATGTCGTAATGTGACTTGAACATAACCCAACATTGCAATGAGATAACCGTTTTATAATGTTGTAATGTGACGAACATAACCCACTTTCAAACTGTGACAAACCTATTCCAATGACATAATGTGTCAAAAACAAAACCTATATTGCAATGTGACGACCATAACCCTACAATGTCATGTGAAAAACAAAACCTGATGTCGCAATTTAATGAACAAAACCCGATCAACATTGCAATGTCATAGTGTCATAGTAAACCATGGTTAAACATAATCAACATGGTTGACTATAATCAATTCCACACGATCTTTGAAGGTCATCCATGGCCATGGTCACCCATAGTCAACCATGGTCAATTTCAATCATAGTCAACTATAGTGAAGGTCAATCATGAACAACCACACTAAACTTTGATCCACGTCAAGCTGAACCATGGTTAACCATAGTCAACCATGAAAAACCATAGACAACCATAGGCAAGGTCAACTATATTAAACCATAATCTTCATCATGGTCAACAATATTGAACCATAGTTAATGTAACAGTTAATTGTAGTCATAGTGATGCAGGATCATCGCTCACTCATCAAGCGAGCCAACGCGTGGAGCAGAAAAAACAACTGGACAGCGCCTGCAAATTTTGAAACACCTTGATATGGTTGTGCCAAACATTAATGAGAAGAGTTAATGAAGCGCACTTTGTATATTTTAAATGGACCTTGAGACTTTAAGCTCACATCATTAGATAGGAAGGCAATTAATAGATTTAATGTTGCTAGATAGGAATTAATTGTAGATTTGATAGTTGTATAATTCGAGAGGGAAAACGAAATATAGGAACCCTCCTGTGTACATTGTGTTATTCAGGATTGAAGCATTCAGAAGAGAAGAGCAAGCAGAGAACCTGTGAAGACACCCATGTATAGATTGAATTAATAGAAAAGAGTCTTTGATTCAACTCCATGGTTTGTGTTGTTTCTCTGTGTTGATATCTTGCTCATGGATGTTTAGTTTCTTGTATGCATTTGCTTTTGAATATTCCATGCATGTGATTTCAGAGGATTAACTGAAGTCTGTGAGAGAAGAGAATGAGTTTCATTTTTTTCTCTGTTTGAGCCAGGAGATTCCTGCATAGAGTGCAGTCGAATTCATCCGCATAGAGTGCGTTGAGGAGGCTCAATAGTTAAACTCTTATTCTCGTTCGTCCAAAAGTTGATTGGGTTATTAGAGTTGTGCAAAAGGAGTGCAGGTCGAACTTGAAGTTTCAGCTGCTAGTCTGAGTAAAGGAAGGCATAGACTACTGTTGCAGGAGGTGCACAGGGTCTGAAAGAACTCAACATTTCGAGAGTTGTTGGGAGAGAGTGCGAGGAGCATGTGTAAATCCTCTGAGTGAGTCAGAGTTGACAAAGCTCAGGAGGGATAGTTCCTTCATGGATACTGTGGGAACAAAACCAGGGAGAAGGTTTGAGCAGAAGAAGCTTGAAGCAGAAGGATCTCTCAAGGAAGAGGAATCAATGGCGGTCTTGCAGGGAGAAGTCTGCGAAGACCCGACGAACCTCAGATCAGGAAAGAGTAGCGAGGGATTTAACCCTTAGGCATAGGAGGAACCCAAGCCATCGGGATTCGACATTTCGGGGATCCCAGAGTCGAGATTTTCATAGTGGTTGAAATTGTGATTGGCGATTGTCCGATTTAATCGGAGCTGTCAATTATCAAAGGGACAGGTGGCACGAGACCCAGGAGAATCGGGGTTCGACACGTCAGAACTCTTGGTATCGAAAGAACTGTGGTGGATTCACAAAAATATAAGCTGCGAGGGGTCCCACTACTATAGTGGTTGGATTTGACAGGCGTCACGCATATCGGGGTTGGGGACTTGAAAGGTCCTGTGGATCGTGTCAGTAGAAATCGTGAATTTCTGAATCGCGATTTCCCGATTTAACGGAAGGCATGGGGTCCAAGCGACAGTTCATAGGACAGGTGGCATCGAGGATCAGGGATCGGCGATACAAGAGGTAAGTGAATTACGACATCATAAGTCCCGATTTCTCGAAGGATAAAATCCCGATAAGAATAGGGGAAGCCTTGGTCAACACTCATTGGGTTTCGGGGTTTTTGGAGGCCCGAACCGGTGGGTTCAGGACTCACGATACCGTGAGGTCTGATTTCCCGATAGACCCAAGGGAGATCATGAAGAGAGAATCATGTGGGTGTGGAACAGTCCCGATACGGAATTGGAGAGCGATACAGTTCTTTGGCCAAAGTTGGAAGAGATCTTGGTTAGAGCGATCATTCTCCAAGGAGTGGGGAAGGTTGCATCAGAGTGGTATCAGAGCGGGAGTATCTTTGCTTTCTGCAGAAGAGGAACATGAGAAGATATCATGCCACCGAGAAGAGAAAGGCAGTCACCTGATCGAGAAGACAAGGATGCGCGAAGAAGGGCTAGTCCAGCAGGAAACCCGGAAATAGAGCGCCAAATGAGAGATCTCCTAGCAAGGCTTGAGGAGATGGAGACAGTGTAGAGACATGGAGTCGGCGCTGAAGAGTTCAGTGATTCTGAGGTGGAAGAGGAAGCTGGACATCATGAAGGAGAGGTCACAGCAGAGGATGCTTTGATTGAGCAATTAATCAAAGTTATCGCCATGATGAGTTCGAAGACGAAAATGGACATTCCCGTCTATGAGGGGAATCTAGATGTAGAAGAGTTGCTAGATTGGATCCGAGCTCTTGACACCTACTTCGATTATGAGGATATCGAAGAGGACAAGAATATAAGGCATGTTGTTATGAAGTTGAAAGGACATGCAGCCTTATGGTGCGACAAGCTACAGGCAGATAGGCGTTCCAAGGGGAAACAAAAGATCAAGAGCTGGGATAGGATGATCGCGAAAATGAAAGCGAAATTCATCCCGAGAGATTATCAGATCACTCTATTCAGGTGAATGCAGAACCTGAGACAGAAGCTGATGACGGTGAATGAGTACACCGAGGAGTTTTATAGACTCAACATCAGAGCGGGTCATCGAGAGAGTGATGATGAAAAGGTGGCGAGATACCTGAATGGGTTGAGGTATGAAATTTAGGATGAATTAAGCATGGTGACCATCCAAACAGTTGAGGATGTGTACCAGATGGCTCTGAAATATGAAGAAAAGTTGAGCCTCAAGCAAGGAAAGTGAGGGCGAGGCAGAAGTCAGCCTAGAGGCAAGGCGGTTGCCCAAGAAAGAGCACAGAATCCCAAGGAGGAATGGAAGAAACCTCAGGGTAATATGGAAAGGGGCGGAACCTCACAACAGAGGCAGCAATATGCTGAGCCGAGGAGACATCATACCGAGCAGGGTGGTGGATATGCTAATGCAGATGCTTTTCCTCGTACTAGAGGTCGAGGTAGAGGTAGAGGAGGAATCATCACATGCTTTACGTGTGGAAAGGACAGACACAAAGTTGTTTATTGTCCAGACAGGAACACAGACAGAGGAGAAACTCACATCAATGAGGCGCAAAGGCGTGATGATGAGAACGAAGATGAAGACAGTGGAATATCGCTTGGGATGCATAAAATCCTTTTGACACCTAAGAAAGAGGTGGAAGGCTTAGTGCATAGGAGCAGATTGTTCAGAACGGCTTGCACAGCCAAGGACAGGAAATGCAAGGTCATAGTTGACAGTGGGAGCACCGACAATATTGTTTCGACCGAGATGGTGGAAAAGCTGGAGCTGGAAACAACTAAGCACCCGAGTCCATATAAGGTCTCGTGGCTACAAAAAGGACACTGGGTAAGTGTTACGAAACAATTCTTAGTTAAATTTAAGATAGGGAATTACCATGATGAGATTTTGTGTGATGTCATTCCCATGGATGTATGTCATATATTACTGGGTAGACCATGACAGTATGACAAAAATGTGGTTCATGACGGAAGGATGAACACATGCACTTTGGAAAAAAATGGGAGAATCCATAAGTTGCTTCCAATAAAGGATAAAGAAGTGAAGTTGGAAGTAAACAGCACAATAATTCTCATGAGTGGGAAGGAACTTCTCACAGAGATGGAGAAGAATGAAGATCCACAATTCTTTGTTGTCAGGAAGCCAAGAATTGTCCTGACAAGCACAAGAGTGGATGACTTACCAGACGAGATTCAGGAACTGCTGGGAGAGTTCGCTGATATAATCGTGGATGAACTACCTCGTTCGTTGCCACCGATGAGGAGTGTGAGTCACCATATTGACCTCATACCGGGAGCAAGTTTGTCGAATAAAGCAGCATACAGGTTGACACCCCAAGAAAATGAGGAGGTCAAAAGACAGGTACAGGATCTGCTGGACAAGGGACTGGTCAGGGAGAGTCTCAGTCCATGTGTTGTTCCGACAGTACTAAGTTCGAAGAAGGATGGAGGCTGGAGAATGTGTATAGACTCCAGGGCGATTAATAAAATTACCATCAGGTACATATTTCCACTGCCGAGAATGGATGATCTGATGGATTTCTTGAGTGGGGAAAATTATTTTTCGAAGATTGATCTCAAGAGCGGATATCACCAGATTCTCATGAGAGAGGGTGATGAATGGAATATTGCATTCAAGACAAATGAAGGGTTGTATGAATGGTTGGTCATGCCGTTTGGTTTGACAAACGCGCCGAGCACATTCATGAGGCTGATGAATGAAGTCCTGAGGGAATTCATTGGCAAGTTTGTGGTCATGTATCTCGATGATATACTGATTTTTAGGAAGACCAAGGCTGAGCATTTGAAACATTTGGAAGTTGTGATGAGGAAGCAACAACAGGAAAAGTTGTTGGTCAACATGAAGAAATGTTCCTTCATGAAGATGGAACTCATTTATTTGGTTTTTGTTATTTTGGCTAATGAGTTGAAGATGGATCTAGAGAAGGTGGAAGTGATAAAGAATTGGCCATCACCAAGAAATATTTTTGAGGTGAGGAGTTTCCATGGACTGGCTAGTTTCTACAGGAAATTCATTAGGAACTTCAGTGGAATTAGCGTCGCGATGATGGACATGGTGAATAAGCGGCATAAGACTTTTCATTGGACATCAGAGGCTGAGAGGAGCTTCAATCTGTTGAAGCAGAAGATCACAGAGCAACCAATTCTGGTGTTGCCTAATTTTCAGAAGACATTTCAGGTGAAATGTGATGCCAGCGGATATGTTGTAGGAGGGGTCTTGAGTCAGGATGACAGGCCAGTGGCATATTTCAGCGAGAAACTGGACGATGCAAAGATGAAATACTCCACGTACAATAAGGAGTTTTATGCCATCATACAAGCATTAAATAAGTGGAGGCATTACTTAATACCCAAGGAATTTGTATTGTATAGTGACAATCATGCATTGTAGTTTGTAAGTCAACAGGAGAAGTTGAACTAGAAGCATGCAAAATGGGTGGAGTACATGCAAAATTTCACATTTGTGATCAAACACATTTTTGGGACTGCTAACAAAGTGGCTGATGCTTTGAGTAGGAAATGTTTGTTGCTGCAGGAGTTCAGAGTTAAGACATTGGGTTTTGAGAATCTGAAGGACATGTATGCAGGTGATGCAGACTTTGGAGAAGCATATGAGGCAGCTGAGAATCTAGTTCTCAGGGATCGAAGTCCGTGGATAGATTATATGATCTAGGAAGGATTGTTGTTCAGAATCAATCAATTATGTATTCTGAATTTCTCCATGAGGGAGAACTTAGTGAAGGAAAAGCATAGTGGCGGATTGGCAGGTCATTTTGGACATGACAAAACATTCGCAAAATTGAGCGAATCGTATTTTTGGCCAGGCATGCGGGACGATGTTAAATGATTTGTTGACTGATGCAGTGTTTGTCAACATTCAAAAGGGAGAAAGCAAAATGCAGGGTTTTATCAGCCATTACCCATACCTGAGAAGCCACGGGAGGCGATCAGTATGGATTTCGTATTAGGCTTGCCGAGGACGCAAAGAGGATTTGATTCCATCTTTTTGGTGGTGGACAGGTTCTCAAAGATGGCACATTTTATTCCGTGTCATAAGACTAGCGATGCGACCCACATTGAAAACTTGTTTTTCAGAGAAATTGTGCGACTACATGGATTGCCGAGAAGTATAGTCTCGGATCGGGATACCAAATTCATAGGTCATTTTTGGAGGACGCTATGGAAGAAGTTGGGAACTAATTTGGAATTTATTTCATCATATCATCCGCAGATGGATGGGCAAACGGAAGTAGTCAACAAAAGTTTGGTAGATCTGTTGAGAAGCCTGGTGACAGAGCACCACAGTAGCTGGGACAATGTGTTGCCACAAGAAGAATTTGTGTACAACGATTCAGTAAATCAGAGTACAGGCAAAAGCCCATTTCAGATTTTGTATGGGACACAACCGAGGGGAGTATCTGAACTCAGGGAGTCAGAACAGACTATGACTAGCAGCGTGAGTGCTGAGGAATTCACTGAAGCGATGCAAGAACTTCAGAGTCAGGTGAAGCAGCGACTGATTAAGTCAAATCACATAACCGATCAGCGTAAGAGACAACTTCAGTTTGAAGTTGGGGACATGGTTCTAGCACACTTGAGGAAGGAAAGGTTCCCAAGGGGAACATACAACAAGCTCAAGATGAAGAAAATCGTGCCATGCAAAGTCCTGAGGAAGTTTGGAGAGAATGCATACGAGCTTGAACTACCGGATGACATTGGAATATCTATGATATTCAACGTTTCAGATTTATACCCATACAGGGTTGGAGAAGCAGAAACTAGGACTGAGGAACCAGTGATCCAGTGGCAGAAGCAATTAACAGTAATAGAAAAACCACAGATGGAGTGCATACTGGACAAGCGAACAGGTAAGAAGACCAGGTGAAAGCAGTATTTTGAATACCTGGTGAAGTGGAAGAATCACCCAGTGGAGGATGCCAGCTGGGAGACAGAAGCAGTCATACAGAAGCATGGGCAGACTGTGCAGAATCTCATGGACAGGAGCCCATGAAATCTTTCAAGCCGAGGAGTATGATGCAGGAGCATCGCTCACTCATCAAGCGAGCCAGCGCGTGGAGCAGAAAAGACAACTGGACAACGCCTGCAAATTTTGAAACACCTTCATATGGTTGCGCCAAACATTAATGAGAAGAGTTAATGAAGCACACTTTGTATATTTTAAATGGACCTTGAGCCTTTAAGCTCACGTCATTAGATAGGAAGGCAATTAATAGATTTAATGCTGTTAGATAGGAATTAATTGTATATTTGATAGTTGTAGAATTCGAGAGGGAAAACGGAATATAGGCACCCTCCTGTGTACATTGTATTATTCAGGATTGAAGCATTCAGAAGAGAAGAGGAAGCAGAGAACATGTGAAGACACCCATGTACAGATTGAATTAATAGAAAAGAGTCTTTGATTCAACTCCATGGTTTGTGTTGTTTCTCTGTGTTGATATCTTGCTCATGGATGTTTACTTTCTTGTATGCATTTGCTTTTGAATATGCTATGCATGTGATTTCAGAGGATTAACTGAAGTCTGTGAGAGAAGAGAATGAGTTTCAATTTTTTCTCTATTTGAGCCAGGAGATTCCTGCATAGAGTGCAGTCGAATTCATCCGCATAGAGTGCGTTGAGGAGACTCAACAGTTAAACTCTTATTCTCATTCGTCCAGAAGTTGATTGGGTTATTAGAGTCGTGCAGAAGGAGTGCAGGTCGAACTTGAAGTTTTAGCCACTAGTCGGAGTAAAGGAAGGCATACACTATTGTTGCAGGAGGTGCACAGGGTCTGGAAGAACTCAACATTTCGAGAGTTGTTGGGAGAGAGCGCGAGGAGCATGTGTAAATCCTCTGAGTGAGTCAGAGTTGACAAAGCTTAGGAGGGATAGTTTCTTCGTGGATACTGTGGGAACAGAACCAGGGAGAAGGTTCGAGCAGAAGAAGCTTGAAGAGGAAGGATCTCTCAAGGAAGAGGAATCAACGGTGGTCTTGCAAGGAGAAGTCTGCAAAGACCCGACGAACGTCAGATCTGGAAAGAGTAGCGAGGGATTTAACCCTCAGGTGCAGGAGGAACCCAAGCCATCGGGATTCAACATTTCATGGATCCCAGAGGTGAGATATTCTTAGTGGTTGAAATCGTGATTGGTGATTCCCCGATTTAATCAGAGCCGTCAATTATCAAAGGGACAGGTGGCACGAGACCCCGGAGAATCGGGGTTCGGCACGTCGAAACTCTTGGTACCGAAAGAACTGCAGAGGATTCACGAAACACTGAGCTGCAAGGGGTCCCACTACTATAGTGTTTGGATTTGACAGGCATTGCGCATATCGGGGTTCGGGACTTGAAAGGTCCTGTGGATTGTGTCAGTAGAAATCGTGAATTCCTGAATCGCGATTTCCCGATTTAACGGAAGGTGTGGGGTCTAGGTGACAGTTCAGAGGACAGGCGACATCAGGGATCGGGGATCAGCGATACAAGAGGTAAGTGACTTATGACATCGTAAGTCCTGATTTCCTGAAGGATAAAATCCTGATAAGAACAGGGGAAGCCTTGGTCAACACTCATTGGGTTTCGGGGTTTTTGAAGGCCCGAACCGGTGGGTTCAGGACTCGCGATACCGCGAGGTTCGATTTCTCGATAGACCCAAGGGAGATTGTGAAGAGAGCATCCTGTGGGTGTGGAACAGTCCCGATACGAAATTGGAGAGCGATACAGTTCTTCGGCCAAAGTTGGAAGAGATCCTGGTGAGAGCGATCATTCTCCGAGGAGTGGGGAAGGTTGCATCACATAGTTAAGGTGAACATGGTGAATGTCATCCATAGTCATGTTTAACCATGTTCATGGCTAGCCATGGTCATCTATGGAAAACAACTGTCAAACATGTTTAACCATTGTTAAACATTGTTAACCATGGTCAAGCATAGTCAACCATATTCAACCATGGTAATGGTCAACCAGGGTCAACCATAGTGAATGTCTACGCAAGTTAGCCATGGTCATGGTCAACCATAATTAACCATGCTCATGGTAATCCAAGGTCAACCAGACTTAACCATGGTCATGGTCAACCATAAGTATCCATGGTCATGGTG
>ML823451.1:54932-68006 GCA_009831015.1 Picea engelmannii
TCTCCCTCACTCAATGGTTGTTTGTATTATGTCATTTTTATTGACGATTAATCAAGAAAATGTTGGATATATTTTCTTAAAGATAAAAGTGACACATTTGATAAATTCAAAGAATATAAACCCTTTATTGAAAAGAAGACATGAAAACACATCATAAACCTTAGAAAAGACAATGGAGGAGAGTTTGAGTCTCTTCAGTTTGAGGATTTCTGCAAGTCAGCAGGAATCAAAAGACAATTGACCATGCCATATAACCCTCAGAAAAGTGGTGTTGTTGAGAGGAAAACAGGACTATTTGTGAGGCAACAAAAGCAATGATGTTTGACAAGGATCTACCAAATTATTTATGGGCAGAAGATACCTCCACTGCCATGTATATTTAGAACAGGTTTCCACATGCTATTTTTAAGGAAAAGACTCTCGAAGAAGTCTTCTGAGGGATCAAACCTGAAGTAGGTCATCTAAGGATATTTGGATGTCCTGTGTATATTCATGTCCCTAAGGAAAATAGGACAAATATGGATTAGGAAAGAATGGGGTGTTTGTGGGGTATTGATCTGAAAATAGAAGGCTGACTTGTTATGCTATGCAAGCACCCTCTACTTCAATAAAATAAACCTTACAGGACCTTGCTTCATGTGTTAAAATATGCAAGATGGTTTATGTGTTAAGTTCTTGCTTCTTGGTGTCAATGTTCATGTGTGAGGAAATTTTCTTTTAAAAGATTAAATATGTGCTATAAACCAAAACACAACAATATAAAGTGTAGCAAATAACACAACAAACTCACAACAATAACAAGATGATAAAGGAGTTCACCCCTCTCTGGGCTACATCTTCTTGAGCCTCCTGCAATGGACTTGGCTCTTTGGGATTAGTTTGTCAAATGTTATTTGAAAAGATGCTGCTCAACTCCAATGTATTTACAGACTATACCATCGGGTTTAGAATACATAAAAACCCCAATATTGACTATTAGAACTCTGAAAATGGATCTTGTCTCATCCAATCATGACCTCTTCTACATGTGACCTCCAAGCTTCCATGAGCTTCTCTGTGGAAACAACACCTGTAAAAGTCCTCCAATGGATCTGAAACCTATCCCAATGTGTTCAGAGCATAATAATTACTCAAAAATGTCTATTCATTCTCAGAAAATAGATCTGTAATCATCTGAGCAATGCCTCAAACAATGAGGGCTTCAAGCTTCCAGGAGCTTCCTCAAACTTCAATGGTTAAAAACCTGCAAAAGAAGTCTTCAAATACCTGTGAAAATAGTGCCAATGGACTCGGAATATCCAAAAACCCCTAGATGGGATTTTTCGGCACCTCATTTGGCCAAAAACTCCAAAAGTTAGGCCTCCTGCCATTTTCCCCCCTTCAAGCTCTGTTATTGGTTCGCCATTTTGCACCTGTGTGTGAATGAACCTAGCTTCTGGCGTTTCCCATGCCTCAACTCAGCACACGCGTGCATCTCAACAAAATGCACCAATTTTTCGAACAGTTAACAGAAATAAAGCCCCCAAGAACGAAGGTGTTGGGTGCATGGGGGACCATATGGCCACGTCCCGCGCATAAAACGGGCTAACTGATTGAATGGTTAAACCAGAACTTGACAAGTGGCGGGCGCATGTTTGTATGACCGTTTAAAACAACCAAAACAAAAAACCAATTCAAATCCCCCACGCCACTTTACATAGTGGGCATATGGGACACACATAAAACCGGGCTCCCATTGAAATTCCTCCCGCGCGCGACCTCCGTTTCCAGAGAATGGTCACATGTAACAACATATAATATAACTGTGGCTATATAATTAACCCTCGCGTGCCATTTAAATGTAAGTTCATATGTGGTAGCATAGAACCGTGGGTTTTAAACCACAACTCCACACGCTCTGGGTATAAACCAATGGTCACATACATTACACATGTGACCGGGCTTTGTATAAAGTTTGACCCTATAAAACGTGGCCATATGAAAAATAATACGACCAAGGGCCAACATTTGGTAACCCCCACGTGCGCGCCATTATAAATAATGGTCATATATAACGAGTAATACAACTGTGGGCTAGGGCCCCATTTGACATGCGACTCCCGCGCGCGCCCATCGCAGGGTGATAGGTCATATGTGTTGGCACGATAAAACCTCAAGATGGGGCTAAGCCTTGGCCCGACCCCCCGCCACACATTACAAATTACAATGTTAAATATATACAAATGCATATCTATATTAAGAATAAACGTGGGGCGCGATGGTTGGTCGACCTTTGTTAAAGCTTTGACCGGTGGGTAGAGGTCCGGGGGTCGAACCCCACGAACCCACAAAATTTTTATTAAACCAAACAATGAACCAATATCCATTAAATGGGTGCCACGTGGCAGCCCTTGATTGGGCCACGTGGCACCCATCCATTCTCCCAAATGATGCCACGTGGTACCCATCCATTCGCCCAAATTATGCCATGTGTCCAAATTTGATTCGCCCAACTGTCAACCAGTAAAAGTATTCCATGTCACCGTAGATCAAGCCACGTCACTATTGACATGTCATCGTACGGAATGTACGGCCTGCCATGTCACCGTGCGAACTGTACGGATATGTACAGTCAGCATCCAAATTTGTTTTTCCTTGTTTGGCTCGGCAAACAGATCGCGATATCTTCTCCATACGGACTCCGTTTGAGAAAGTAAATATACCACCGGAATCAGGAAGATGAGACAGATGCAATGGCACTGTTTTCGTCGAATTCCAAGCACTTTAAATTTTGAGCAAATTTTTGACCCCTGGTCTAGATTTTGATCAGGTATACTGAGAACTCCAAGGATTTTAGGATTTATGTACCAGGTTAGAGGCAAATACAGGAAAGTCGATATGTGACTTTCCATGAGGAAGTCGCATTTAAGAAATCCAGAGAGCTTCAACAGGATTCAGAAGCAGTTCAACTAGCTTCACCCTCTTCTGAAAATGAAGAGTCAGATGATTAGAGGGAGGAACCTCATAAAGGGCCAAGTAATGAGACCCTAGAACCTACTGAAGTGTTATAAATAACTCTTGAAGAACCTCTAGCCAAAAGGAACCCAGGGTGGCTTAAACAAATAGTGTGGGAAGCAGAAATTATAGCTTCTCCCAAAGGGACTTTCAGGGAAAGGAAGAGGCCTCATAGTTTTAGAGGTTATGTTTCACTGATGAGAAACATTAGTGATGTCAAACCTTCTTGATTTGAAGAAGCAGATAAATTACAGGTATGGAAGGATGCCATTCCCGAGGAATACAGGTCTATTATAAAGAACGATGTTTGGGACATTGTGCCAAAGCCAAAAGACAAATCAATGATTTCTTCCAAATGGATTTATAAGATCAAACATGCAACTGATTGAAGTGTGGAAAAGTTCAAAGAAATATTTGTATCTAGAGGCTTCAATCAGAAAGAAATAATCGACTACGAAAATACTTTTTCTCTTGTAGCCAGGTATACCTCCATTCAAGCTATTATTTATTCATCTTCCATACTTGGTTGGAAGCTAAATCAAATGGATGTAAAAACAACATTCTTGAATGGAAAGATTGAACATGAAGACTTTTTGGAACAACCATATGGTTTTATATTGCATAACAAAGGCACGCATGTATGCAAGATGAGGAAGGCCTTGTATGGTCTTAAGAAGGCTCCCAGAGTTTGGTATGATAGGATTGATGGATTTCTTAAAAGCTTGGGCTTTTAGAAATGTGTTGCTGATGCAAATCTATAGTTGAAGTCAGTTCATGACAAAGAGTCATTTCATCACTGAACCGAGACAAAGAAACTGGGTGGCAACAAAGCACATCTTGAGATATCTTAGAGGGACCATTAATTATGGTCTGAGATATACATCCAATGGTGGTTTATTTCTGCATGGGTATGCAGATGCTGACTAGGTAGGAAGCCTAGTGGATCAAAAGAGTACTTTTGGATACTGCTTCAGTTTAGGATCCACTATGATCTCTTGGTCAAGACGGAAGCATGGATCCATTTCACAGAGTACAAAAAAGGCTGAGTACATTTCAACAAGTGATTCTAACAAGGAAGAAGTATAGCTTAGAAAATTGTTTTCCAGATTGTTTGGTGATAAGCTCAAGATGATGGTGGTTCACTGTGATAATCAAAGTTGCATAAAATTGAAAGAGAACCCAGTATTTCATCACAGGTCAAAAAATATTAACATGAGGTACCACTACATATGGAACTTGGTCTAGATAAAAACTATGAAGTTACAGTACATAGCCACGAGTGAGTAGGTAGTTGATATCCTGACCAAGCCCCTGACCTCAAGACAGTTTGTGCAGCTGAGAGGCAAGCTTGGTGTGGCTGAGAATGACTCCCTCGTTGAGAGGGAGTGTTAAATTTGGAAGCATCGACAACCATTCTCCAAAGAGAGGCCATATGGGCCACCCTGGAGATAGCCAGGGAGATTTGGAGAATCAACCACTCTTGTGAGGGATTGAAAAACACCAAGGCGAATGTACAGCCTCTGTGAGTCAACCAAAACTCAAGATGAACAAGATGATATGTGAGTCTAATGAAAAAGTCATGGGGAACGTACAACCTCTGTGAGCATAAACAATCTAGTGCAAAAGTCAGGGGGAACGTACAACCTCTGTGAGTTTAGACAGACTAGTGCAAAATTCAGTGGGAACATACAACCTCTGTGATCCTAGTCAGACCTTGTTATCCATCAACAAAATTCAAGGCATCTAGAAAACGTTAGGTTGAATATAAAATTCCTATGAGATAGAAACAAATGATATTCCTAATATTGCAAATGATGTAATTGTATTGATCTAGTGCATTGGCATGTGTAAACATTATCCACCATGAAGAGAATTTTGAATTGCCTTGTCATGAGTTGTAACTAAAGTGTTGAGTCTAGGTCTATGTTAGAACTAAAGGGTAATGTTGAGTTGCAACTAAAGTCTTGAGTCTAGTTCTATTTTAGTAATGTTGAGTTGCAACTAAAGTGTTGAGTCAAGTTCTATTTTAGAACTAAAGAGTGATGTTGAGTTGCAACTAAAGTCTTGAGTCTGGTTCTACTTTAGAACTAAAGTGTAATGTTGAGTTGCAACTAAAGTCTTAAGTGTAGTTCTATGTTCAAACTAAAGCATGTCAGTCTCAAGTCTAGTTCTAAGTTTGAACTAAAGTGTAATCTTGAGTTGTAACCAATCTCAAGTCTAGTTCTAAGTTCGAATTAAAGTGTAAAGATGATTTGTAACCAATATCAAGTCTATTTCTAAGTTAAAACTAAACAATGAAGGTGAGTTATGTTTAATGCATGCAATCGTGTTACTATTTTGAGCTTCCCCTCTTCCCCTCTTCAACCTGTGTAAGAAGACGTCGAACCCTCTCTTCAACACAGTTCTGCAACATAGTTTTCATATGTAGGTTTAGGGTGAAGAAATAGAGGAGCGGATCAGTGATAAAGAGGAAACATATCAAAGGTGTATTTCAGCAAGGTCTTGTAAGTCTTTGTTAGGTCAGAGTCATCTTGGCAAGCTCTTTGAGATCTAAACATTCAAGGTGGATATTTGTAAGAGATCTTACATTATTAATGCAATAAAGGAATATTGTTTGTTGGGGTTTTTCTCCCTGTACAGGGTTTCCCCAAGGTATATGTGTTGTTGATATGCATGTTTACTTATCTACATAATTATTGATATTAGATTATGATTTGCAATTGTTGAATTATATTAAGATGGAATCAAATTATTGAAGAAAATAAGAGAATTAATCTGCATAATAAATCAAGCTCATAATTTAACAGATTGAATGGTAACATTGACAATGCAAAGGATGAGGAGGAGTTTCTGATGGAGGGTGGGTATCTGGAGACCCAAAGGCTACGAGGTAGGAACAAACCCAAGAATCCTCTAACTGGAATGCATGAGATATTAGACACGACGAAAAGTCATGTACTGGAGGTCCCCAGTGGCTTTGACATCACAGATATACTAGAAACTTTCATGCACACTTTCCAACTCGGACTCATTTTTATGGGTGGGAGAGGGTATGTCGCCAACGTTAACCCGAGGAAGTCGGTCAATATAGGATGGATTGTAGATCAGACTAGGGTGTTTGAAATTGTATCCCTGACCAAAGCATTACTACGTGACGCTTGTACCCAAGGTGGTACAGGACTCAAATTTAGTCTAACAGATGCACGAGATAATTACGTGAGAGGGATAGTGGGAAGCCTAATGGTGTATGACAAGGTGCATGTTATTGTTCGCGTAGTCATGGAAATCAAATCAGAGGAGTTCAATGTTCAACCGATGCAGCCTCCTGGACTCTTCCTTCCTCCATCTGCAATGGCCACACAACAACACTTTCAAACACCAACTATCATGACAGTGCAGCAACAGGTAGGCATCCAATCAATCGTGTTGATGACATTGCAACAACAAGTAGGAATCCAATCACCATCCAATAGGGGCACTATCGGAAGGAGCACCAATATTGGCATTTCCACCACCATCGCCTGGTTTATCTCTCATTTTGTGCTCTTTAGAGGCTATTAATAAGACACTAGAGGGATGATAGTCAACTAATGTTGAAGTGGAACCCCCACCATCTAGAGTGGGTAACCCTAAAGTGTTGAGGGAATCAGAGGGATGGCCTACACTAGGGGACATCAAAAGAAAACTATAGAATATCAAACTCCCAAATATTCTTGGGGGTCATGCAAGTGAACGTGCAAAAGCAGGGTTGGAAGGAGTGACATAATGTTTCACCTTATGAGACTATGATTCCACATATAAGGTGAAGATTGAAATCAGTTGAGGGACAATGCCTTGAACTAGTGGGGTAACCTAGAGAGGCAGTTGCACCTTACCCTAGATATCGTCTCATGGGAGATTTTTGAGGAAAGGTTTCAAAGGAAATATTTCCCTGCATACTACGTGGAACAATAGGTAGGAGCATTTCATGCTCTATTTCATGGAATAATATGAGATTTGGTTTATGGAGTTAGTAAAATATGTATCATACATGGATATCGATCAACGACAAGAAGAACGTTTTGTGTACGGATTAAACCCTAAGATAAGGGCCATGGTATGGATGTGGAAACCGTCATGAGTAGTTGAAGGAGTTTAAAATAAACGTTACACAAAGGAGCACATGTGCTTAAAAAAGGTATGAGGTCAACATTTCCACAAGATAATGGATTCATGGGGAAGGCCCCTAGGACTTTCTCCATGGGAGGAATCTCTAGGCCACCTCCTTATGAAAATAGAGTCACACCGAGAGAAGTTTCTACATGTATTTCAATGGCAGCGAGTAAAACATCCCACTCATCAACAATGACACAGGAAGGTCCATGACCTTCTCAGGGAGAAACAAGTATGGGAAGGGTCTCTAGGTGAAGGAACTCACTTCAAAGGCCTTCATAGAGAAGCACCCAGGCTCCACATGGAGTTACTTGTTGGAGGTGTGGAGGATCCATTACGAGCGTCAAGAAGAGAATCAATCCACTGTGGTGGATTCATCAGGTATGATAAATTATGTTAATGTTAAAATTTTATTTGATTCTAGTGCTACATATAGTTTCATTTCACCTTTTGCATTAGAAAAGTGTGGGTTGGAAACCTACAAGAACGATGAATTTAAACAAGTTGATGTGGATTCGGAGGAAGAACAAGTGGTAGGAATTAGCGTCGATAATTGTCTAGTAGACGTGGGAGTGTGTACTACTAGGTTGAAGGTGCATGTCACTACTCTAGGGAGGTATGACCTAATCATTGGAATGGAATGGTTAGAATTCCATTGATCTTTAGTAGATTGCTTTGCGAAGAGAGTGTTTTGTGTTGATGATGAAGGGAGGTCAGTAGAGATCCATGGTGTATGGAGGAAGGTGACTCTATGCTTTGTCTTTGCCATGAAGGTTAAGTGTTGCATGAGGCAAGGTTGATGTTTATATGTAGTGGAATCAGTTATTCAAGGGAAAGGACCCTCCTTGGATCAGTATCCAGTATTGTCAGAGTTTAAGGATGTTTTTCCGAAAGTGTTGTGAGGATGACCTCCTGAGAGGGAGATTAATTTTACCATTAAGATAAAACCTAGTGTGGAGCTAATTTTCAAGACTCTGTATAGGATGAAAGTGCCAGAAATTTGTGATTTGTAGATGTAGTTGAAAGAACTATTTGACTTAGGACTAATAAGTTCTAGTGTCTCACCTTGGGGTGCACCAGTAATTTTTGTGAAGAAGAAGGATGGTTCTGTATGACTGTGTATAGATTACAGGGACTTGAACTGTGCTACAGTGAAAAATAGGTACCCAATGCCATGGATAGATGATCTTTTTGATCAGATGAAAGGAGAAGCAATGTTCTCAAAAATTGATATACAATCAGGGTATCACTAGTTAAGGATTAAGGTAGGCAATATTCCTAAAACTACATTTCAAACTCGGTTTGGGCATTATGAGTTCGTCGTAGTACCTTTTTTGTTTGTCCAATTCACCAACAGTATTCATGAGCCTCATCAATGGTGTATTCTAAAAGTACTTAGACTTCCTTGTACAAGTCTTTCTTGATGATATTCTCATATATTCCAAGAATGAAAGAGAACGTGAGGAACAATTGTGAATGGTGTTGTCATGCCTTAGAGAGAACAAATTGTATGGAAAGTTGTTGAAGTGTTCTTTCATCAATCTATGTGGACCCAGAAAAGGTAAAGGCCATTATGGAATGGCCACTGCCGAAAATTGCTCATGAGGTAAGAAGCGTCATGGGGCTAGAGAGTTATTATCAGAGGTTTGTGGAATATTTCTTTAAAATAGCGAAACCCATCACCACCTTGTAGTGCAAAGGGGTTAAGTATGAATGGAAAAAAGAATGTGATAGTGCATACATCGAGATTAAGAGGTTACTAACTACTGCACTAATTTTGTGAGTGTGAGATATGGGAAAATACTTAATAGTATGCATGTATTCCTTGAACAAAGGATTGGGGGCCATGCTAATGAAGGATGGGGGACTAATAGCATATGAGTCAAGAAATTCGAAGCAACAAGAGGGGATTTGCGCTACTCATGATTTAGAGTTGGCAGTTGTACTCCTAGCTCTAAATCTTTGGAGGCACTATCTAGTGGGGAGAAATATTGAGCTTAAAACAGACCACAAAATCTTAAAGAATCTCTTCAATCAAAGGGATCTCAATGCCATGAAGAGGTGATGGAGTGATTTTATGAGTGAGTATGATCTTTTTTTATTTTATATAGCAAGGGAAAGGAGATTGTGGTTATGAATGCCTTGAGTAGGAGACCACATGTATTCTCTTTGGTACCCTTAAAAAATAATTCGAGGGAGCATGTGTTGGGGAAACTTCTTGGAGATAGTTGTTATTTAAACTTTACTTAAACCCTCCAAAGTGGGAGGCAAGTAGATCAAAAGTATGAAGGATATATCCTGGAAGAAAATGGATTGTTAAGATATCAGGGAAGGATGTAGATCCCCAAAGCTAGGGATATTCAAAGCATCATACTCAAGGAATTCCTTAGAGAACTTTATTGTTCACATCCAGGTATGAAGAAAATGTATGTACACATGAAGAAGATTTTCTTCTGGGTAGGTATGGAAACGTGATGTAGTCGATTTCAACTCCAAGTTCCTAGAGTGTCAATAAGTGAAGGTTGATCACCACCACCTGAAAACTATCCTACAACCACATGAGGTTCCTATGTCAAAGTGGGAAGTCATTTCTATGGATTTTGTTGTGGGATTGTCACTCGCATCGCATAGACACAATGCCATTCTTGTGATAGTTTATAAGTTGACCAAGAGTGCTCATTTTATTCCAGTTATAGACACTTATGATGTCACTGATGTGGAACATGTGTTTATAAGTGAGGTCATATGTTTTCATGGGTTACCCAAGAATATCATTTCAAATAGGGACTCTCGGTTCACATCTAGGTTTTGGACAAGTTTGCAATTAGCGTTGGGAACTCATTTGAACTTAAGCACAACTTATCATCCTGAAACAAATGGGAAAACTAAGAGAGTAAATTAGGTTATGGAAGACATGCTTATGATGTATGTTATGGATAATCAAAACCATTGGGAGAAGTAACTGCCTTTGGTATAGTTCGCATACAATAACAGTTTCATAGATCCATTGGAATGCCACTCTATGAAGCTCTGTATGGAAGGCCATGTAGGATACCATTAAGATGGGAAAGGTTAGAAGACCGAGTGACAATTGGGATAGAATTGATTCAAGAGATGGAGGAACATGTGACTCGGATTAGGCAATGACTAAAGAAAGCACCAAATAGACAAAAATGTAATGTTGATGCACATAGGAATCATTGAAGTTATAACGTGGGAGATCAAGTTTTTATTCATATCAGGCCTAATAAGAGTTCCATTCGGTTTGGGAAGGGGACAAAGTTGTCACCTTGATTTATAGGACCATTAAAAATCCAAGAAATAATTGGAATCATTTCTTATCATCTCGTACTTCAACTCAACTTGCATAAAACTCATAATGCTTTTCATGTATCTATTCTATGTCATTATGCTGTTGACGAATATCATAAACTGAATTAGAAGGAATTGCAAGCATCAGATGAGGGAACCCAAAAGATAGAACCATTATGCATATTGGACCGTAGGGTCCGATAGCTCGGGAACTGTCTGGTAGACCAAGTTAAGGTCCAGTGGCACAAGTATATCCGAAGATCTACTTGGGAGGATGCCAAGACCTTACGATGAGATCATCCCTCACTTTTTTGACCACCTCAGGAGTATGTTTTCTCGAAGGTTAGGTGTATTTAATGCCACCTTTTGACTTAGAAAACTAGAGTTGTGTAAGGCCTAATGATCTTTTTTTCTATTCACTATGAAACTATTAATGATACACTTGAACTTTTAAGACATATGAACCTATGTGAATGTCAATTCTATGAATGTTTAACGCTATTTGAATTATGATGGATATTATGCAATCTTTTTGTAACTTGAAAATTTAGACATTTAAAGTTGTTGGTACATGTATATTTTATTGAGATTATGATTAAATACATTCACATGATGATAATGCATGGATATGTATGAGTTGTGCTATAGAATAATCCATAGGTCAAGAGGCTATGAAATAACCAAAGAATAATGATGATAAAAGGTTGATGTCGTGAACATTGACCAAGAAACAATATGGTATAAATTTTATATGTGAAATTACATTGATTCAAATGCATTTCTATGGTATGTGGACAAGTGCAGGTTTTTAGATGGAGAGATTGCCTAAAAATGAATATACGATGACAAAATTACCAACAACATAGTCCCATTGTATGTTCCATGGTAGGGTGTTGACCCTAGTTCTATTAGGAGGGGTGGAGGCATTTCCCACCGTGTATCCTATGAAACCTAGAGTTATGGGAGGAGAGTGTTAGCTCAGGCTCCCCTAGATGTGTCATGATGACTGTCAATTGCCTACTGGGGTAGCTTGGTCAAGAGAGTTGACACTTCTTCTTACGGGTTCTATCGAGAGTTAGGTCAATATAGTTGACACTCCAATATAGTCCAAAAGAGGAAGGATAGGGGTGGAATATGGAAGTAGGTTAGGGAGGAAGGATGACTAGAAGTAGTTGAGAGTGTGTCGGGATTTCTCCTTATGGTAGAATTTCATGATTTCCTAATTTTTTTAAGCACAAATATGTGTGTGTGTGTGTGTATGTGTTTGTTTATATTTTCTTAACTCAATTACAATTATCTATGTGAATATTGTTTGTGCTAAATTATTATAATTGAGAAATTTCGCAAACATTTAATTGGTCTAATATCTTTAATGAAATTAATAGTCTTGTTGATTCGATTTGACACATGAAATAATTACTTTAGGAGTGATAATTATATTCATTAGTGCATGTGTGAGTCCTATATGTGCTAGCTGCACATGCATGCCTTTCACATGTACGCTAGTATGTATAGATGTTTTAAATTGATGATGTTTATTATTTGATGTGGATGTATGAATCATGTGTCGTTACCCTTGTATTGTAAATTAATCTAAATTTAGGATGAAGATTCTTGAAGGGTGGGTGTATGTAACAACCCAAATCGATTAATTTTTATCATATTTTTAATTTTAATTTAATTAATTATTAAAATATATTAAATGAGACTTCTATTATTTTATTGTTAAAAGGTGGGTGAAGTAATTAATGAAGGGATAAGGTTGTTGGGGAATTAATGGGGGCATAAGGTATTTGTAAAATTAAAGAGGGGGATTGGAGAGAGGAGGATAAGGAACGGATCAGAGGACTTGAAGGGGGGTGTCATTTTGGATTGGAAAATTTTGCAAGAGGTGGAGGAGGAGGAGGAAAATTGAGAGAAAAATAATTTTGGAAACTCTCACAAGGGACCGTTGTTGCTAATAACTTTGGGCTTGGGGGCCAGGATATTTTTCCCTATAATAATTTAGAACAAGATATTTATAGTTTGAAAAATGAAGGTAATATCCTTATGCTTGGAGACTTTAATGCTAGGACTGCAACTAAACAAGCTACTAATTTAGGCACTGATTTCAACCATAATGCTTTAAGGCTAGATGATGACATTGTTTTATCTAATAGCTACAAAAGAAACTATGAATACCTAATTGATAATTTATGTGGTATTGGGCTGGTCAATCTCTACACCTCGGGAGATTTGTCTTGCCGAGAGAGTTCTCCTTAATAGATTTTATACTTTTTCGAGCTAATGAGACTAAATCTAGAAAAAGATTGTGAGTCAATAGCTAAGCTCTTTTCAGACTACTTAAAATTGAAAAGATTGTTGAATGATGTTGTCTTTGTCACACTCGTTAAAATGGTTTTGAATAGACGTCTTTTCAGTGCTAGTTTATCCTTTTTTCGAACTGATTATATTATTTCAGAAAATATACCCTAGTGGAGTCTTCTTTTACATTTTTTCAAACTCTCTAAATGTGAAAAAACTATTGAGCTTACCTTCTCTCAGCACGTGAAAAATACATTGAAAGGGGTTTTGTCGTGTCTTGCTAATCACATTTTCATATTTGCATATTTGGCC